>JAJMLD010000004.1:0-98063 GCA_030569515.1 Barnettozyma vustinii
TGCGCTAGTATAACTGGCGGTATGTAGACCGTCGGATGTACCGGACATGCCAATTTGCCTATCTCCAAAACTACAATTCAAATAGAAAAGCGGAAAGCGAGCTTTAAAAAAAAGGAAGGAAGAAAAAGGAAACAAGAGAAAAAAAGGGAGAAAATCGACCATTTTCAATTTTTGTCAACGTAAATTACGGTGCTCTCATTCCATATTCCATTTTCCATTTTCCATATTTCCCAGCCCGTAGCTGATTGGTGGAAAGATCGGATATGTTTGTTTGCTTTTTTTATAGAAAGGGTAGTCATCGTTCTCCAAGATCCAAGAGCCAAGTTCTAGCCTCTGAGGTTACGGTTAGAATGTAGCTAGTAGGACGTTCCGATGCAAGTACTGGCCGCATGGATCTCCGCAAACAACTTCCCTGTAGGCAAAAAAAAAAGTTTTGATAAGCGGTCTGGACTCTCTCGCATGTTGACTCTGGAGTCTAAGGGTAGAATTTTTTGACTCTTTTCATCACTATCATTTAAACATCAACGCTACCGAGTTTCAACTCCAGGACGAAAGACCATGACCGAAGAAACGATTGTGTTTGACATTCAGGACAACGAGACTGACAATCTCAGAGTGGTGAAAGATCTACTGGCAGGAACTATCGGTGGTATCGCTCAAGTCCTTGTTGGTCAGCCGTTCGACACTACCAAAGTTCGTCTAGCATCTGACACTCAGGGAAGGTATAAAGGCACTTTAGACGTGGTGAAACAACTGGTCCGACAAGAGGGGGCCCTGGCATTCTACAAAGGTACATTGACACCGTTGATTGGTGTTGGTGCCTGTGTTTCCATCCAGTTCAGTGTCAATGAGTACATGAAGAGGGTTGTTTTCAACAACGAGAAGCATTTGACTGGATCTCAGTTCTACATTTCAGGTTCAGTGGCAGGCTTGGCCAATTCCATACTGGCCAGTCCTATTGAGCACATCAGATCGAGACTGCAAACCCAGATTAGTGGCAACTTGGGACCATTGGACATTATCAAGAACGTGTATAAGAGGTATGGATTCGTCAACGGTATAATGAAGGGGATTGTCCCCACTGCAATCAGAGAATCGCATGGAATGGGTATCTACTTTTTGACCTATGAGTATTTGGTCAAGAGGGAAACTATTGAGAAAAAGATTGGCAGATTTGATATCCCCGGTTACAAGCTCTGCCTCTTTGGTGCTGCATCTGGTTATGCAATGTGGTTAACTGCTTATCCAATTGACTTTGTGAAGTCTAGATTGCAGACTGATAGTTTAGAGAAGCCAAAGTACCGGGGCATGGGTGATGTTATCAAGACTACTTTCAAGGCTGAGGGTGTCAAAGGTTTCTTTAAAGGTTTTACCCCAACGATCCTGAGAGCTGCCCCTGCCAACGCTGCCACTTTCTATGCCTTTGAGTTGGCTATGAGAGCTATGGGCTGAGTTCAATCTAGATTGATAACATTTAATATTCTAATAGAGTATTGTATCTACTCTTCTTAATGCGAAGAAATGTAAAATTAAGTGGTAATGATAAACGGGTAGTGGTGGTTGGAGATTGTTTAATACTCGTCCTCTAACCTTTTGAGCAGGTAGTCCACTTCAACTTTCTTGGTCAATGGAATGACGTGTTCCTTGTAGATCTTGGCCAAGTACTCTGGAGTGATCTTGTTTTCCTTCTTCAATGTTGGATCTGTACCATATGCCTTTCCCTTCTCGATCAATCTCTCCAAGATCTTGGCTTCCACAGCAGCATTTGTAATGGCCTCCTCGATTCCAGCAACATCCTTAGCTTGGATCAATTTAATGTACTTCTCCTTCTCGCGCTGGAACTTCGCCTCAGCAACAAATTTACCGAAGTGGATTCTTCTTGAAAGGGCTTGCAAGTTGTCAATGTCACAGGCGGTACAAGAACCCAAGTTCTCTGGTTGTTCACCCTCTTTGGTGCTAATCAATTGCACCATGTGGTTGACGTAGACCCCTTTGATTGTGTCATTGATGTTGACTTCATCAGAAAAGGAGGCCAAAATCTTTGGGTAGTTGATCGATGGTAAGACTGGTTGTAGAATTTCCTCTGGGAAGAATGGTACTTCATCAGGAGATTCAAATCGTCTTAGTCTGGATTCTAGTTTCTCCAAGTTTATCAAAGTGTAGTCCAAAAGGGACCCATCGTAATCCTCGATTGGAAACTTGTTCTTCTCATAGACAGAAGGAGAGTGGTAGAACTGAGATCTCTCAATGAAGTTGAAGATAATGGTGTCCTCCATGCGGACTAGGACATCTCTGATGTTCTGAAGGTCCAAAACAGTGTCTGGCTTTAGGAAGTCCATGTTGCAATTGTGGAGGCGTGGCGTATCAAATGTGCAGAATCGTAGGAACTCCATTTCGCCGCACTTTTTCAACAATCCCCAGAATTCGCGAAACCAAGCTCGACGGGTAATGCTCCTCTCGTCACAGGAATCTAGGACCCAGAGCTGATGGCAATCCCTCTCAATATCACCATCATCATTCTCGATGTTCAATCACAATCACCAATAACTTCACGTATCAATATTTCATTTTCTTTGGAGCTCTGATCGAGATGCTCCTTCTGATAGTAAAGACCAAACGTTCTGAACCATAAGAACCTTCTTATGCGTGACAGTTTGGATACGTCAAGGCCAAAATTGGTGTATGCTTGAGACAAATCTTCTTCACAGTCATCATGAATCTTCTTGTGTTCCAGAACTGTCTTTTCAACTTTATCAAAGATGTACCATCCTTGCACAGTAACGCCAGCAATCATGAAGCAGATGATCATTGCCAAAACTTTCATTCTATCTTGATCTACCACATCACCATCGGCATGGTTCTTATGCAGATTCTGGTAGTCTTCCCAGTTACTTGCACTCCAATATTCGTGAGTTCCGTAGTAAGCTTGTGAAGCATGCTCCCTCTTCTGACTGGCAAACGCATCATCGTTCAAGTGACGCGAAGCAGCGCCCCAACCGATCTTGTACTGATCATACGCAGACTTCTTTCTTTTATCTTTCAGTAAGTTGTATGCCTCTGTTACCAGTTTAAAACGTTCGTTCTTCTGGACCTCAGTGAGTACAAACCCCTTATGGTCTTGAACTTGCTTAGTTGCTGAAATGTCAGGATGGTAGATTTTAGCCAATTTGAAGTATTGGTTTTTTAACTTGTTCTTATCAAAGTTGCTGAGACTAATGTTGAGCACCTCATAAGGACTTGGATGAGAGTTCTTGGGCCATTCTGAGTGTGCATTGACCCCACTATTGATCGTTGATGCTAATCTTCTGAGGGAGACTGATGCGATCTGGGGTGTCTCAGGAACTATTCTTGGAAACATAATCATCATCTGACTGCTTTAAATTATCTTCAACTAAGGTAGAGCGGGTCGTACGGAGTCAAAGGCGTGTTTGACTGATTTGAATGACTGAAAAATCCTTATAGGGCTTTGATTTCTTATAAAGGTATATTCCGAGGATCCTTCTTGACCGGAACTCTTGGTTGGAGATTGTAAATCTGGAACTGGAAGATTGACAGCGAAGTGCGAACAACATTACAGGATTAACTAGCGTCTACGGCTTTAGAAACCTCCTCAAGCCTTCCTTTAATGCCTATTGACTCCAGGTAAAGTCACAGATCTCTTCTCAATGTTAGGCCTGGTACATGTTACCGATGCTGCTGGTAACCACTCAAACAAAAGCATTTTGTGTCAGAAGTCCCACAATTCTTGAACCCACCTGCGAGGTCTGACTCCAATTTGTGGGTTGAAATCTGGTACTCATCAAAGTCAAAATTACAACTCCAACGTTTGATGTTTATGTCTCCGTTCTGGTGGCCCATCTGTGTTTGATTACCCGTTCTGTTCGCAACATGACCAACATTCTTCACGAGAACAACAACATCAAGAACATCACTGGTGGCACCAGAAGAGCTAATCTTCAGAAACAGACCAAGCCAGGGTACACTGTCTACGAGAAGGCGAACTTTTACATTGACTCACGGTATCAGATCCAGAGTATTTTGGGTAAGGGTTCTTATGGTACCGTCTGTTCAGCATTGGATGTGAGTAACCCAGATAGACCAATATCAATTGCCATCAAGAAGGTTTCCAATATTTTTACAAAGGATGTGCTATTGAAAAGAGCGGTGAGAGAGTTGAAGTTGATGAGGTTTTTTAAGGGACAAAGGAACATTGTCAACTTGATCGATTTGGATATTGTCTACTGTTGCCCCTATGATGGATTGTACTGCTTCCAGGAATTGGCAGATTATGATCTAGCAAGAGTCATTCATTCATCAGTTCAATTCTCTGAGTTCCACATTCAGAGTTTCCTTTATCAGATCCTATCAGGTGTCAAGTACATCCATTCTGCAGATGTTATTCATAGAGACTTGAAGCCAGGTAACATATTGGTCAACATTCAAGGTACTTTGAAGATATGTGACTTTGGTTTGGCCAGAGGTATCTCCACCAAGTATCTAAAACAGAAATCACAATCTATCACAAACTATGTGGCGACACGTTGGTACAGGGCCCCTGAATTGTTGTTGAGCAGAAGAAATTACTCTAAGGCTGTCGATATGTGGGCTGTGGGATGTATATTTGCTGAGTTGTATGGGCGAAGACCGTTGTTCATTGGGAATGATCAGATGCATCAAGCAACAGAAATCTTGAAAGTTTTGGGTACTCCACCAAAAGAGGTTATCTCGATGTATGGGACCAGTATGGCTTGGGATTTGTTTAGTCCACCGCACCCCCAGTATAGAGCAATGAATTGGGCTGACGTGTTTCCATACGCCAGCGACTCAGCTCATGAACTTTTGAGCAAATTGTTATGCTGGGACACCAATTCAAGGTATACTGTCAAGGAGGCAATTAGACATCCCTTTTTGGAAACCGTCAGGGACATCAATGATGAAGCTGTCGCTGCAGATGTATTTGACTTCAGTTTTGAGAACAGTGCGACTAGTTTGAATGATTACAAGATTTTGGTGCATGAAGAGGTTGAATCCTTTAAGGTGGAGAGAGTAGGAAAATTGTATCTTGACAAGAAGAAGTCTAAATAGTCGCTATTGAAGGTTTGATTTGATGGCTGCATTTATTCATACAATCTGTAGAACTTATGGGTACCTAGTTACGGTAACTTGTTACCCGGCTGGGATTTACGGTGTTAAAATGTCAATAAAGAATTAAACAACGCGCCCTCACAAAGGTCCCCCTCATAAACTATTCCCTCCTTCACAATGGGAGCAGAACTATCGCTCATGGCGCCCACTGCGCCTTCCATTGCTGTTTCTGCATATGTGAACGTACTAGATAACATACAATATTCCAAACAATTGGGTCAATCCCGTTTCCTGAAAGCGATAAAGGCCAATGACCCCAACGGTTCCATTGTGGTAAAGGTCTTCATCAAACCAAACGAGACTGTGCTGGGAATGAATGAATGGGCCCGTATACTGCAGAATTACAAAACCAGGCTCACATATGTTAATGGAGCCCTCCCCTATTCCAAGATCATTGAAACTGACCGTGCTGGCTATCTGATACGGCAGTTCATAAGGACAAATGTCTATGACAGAATCAGCACGCGGCCCTTTTTGGAGGACATTGAGAAGAAGTGGATTGTATTTCAGCTTCTATATACACTGGCGGAGTGCCATGAGAATGAAATCTATCATGGGGATATAAAGGCTGAGAATATACTGGTGACTTCATGGAATTGGTCTCTGATATCAGACTTCGCCCCATTCAAGCCTATTTATTTACCTGAAGATAACCCTGGCACTTTTTCCTTCTACTTTGATACCTCCCAAAGAAGAAGTTGCTATCTGGCACCAGAACGATTTGTGAACACTGGGAAGGAGTTGCATACACAGAACGAACAGTTGACATCAAAGATGGATATTTTCAGTTTGGGATGTGTCATCGCAGAGATATTTCTGGAAGGAACTCCAATTTTCACTCTCTCCCAACTTTATAAGTACAAGAGAGGAGAGTATCAGCCGAATCTGAAAGGGATTTTTGACTCTAATGTCCAAGAATTAGTCGAGAGTATGATCAGCTTGAATCCTAATGACAGACTCTCCGCAAGAGAGTATCTACAGATATTCAGAGAGAAAATTTTTCCAGACAATTTTTACACGTTCTTGTATGAGTACTTCAAGACCTTCGATGACATTGGTGGAAATTCTTCCCTGGAGGACGATGCTCAAGAATGTGACACGAGAATCAGTCGAATTTACAATGATTTTGACAAGGTTGCCTTTTCCTTGGGGTTTGAGTATCCAATATATTTGAGCACATCTAAAAGTGTGCAATTCTCAGGCAAAGTTGAGTTTCCTGAGCCTGTCCCACTGAAATCATCTCTACCAGGTATTCCAAAGGATTACGATCTCCGTTCAACGTCGAGATTAAACCCCGCTGAAATTCATGACACCTCTCTTATCGTACTGGGCCTTATATTTACTTCACTGAGACATGTTCATTTCGAGAATTCCAAGATCCAAGCACTTGAACTTATTCTTGCTCTGTCTGAAAGGATTGATGATCAGGCTAAGCTTGACAGGTCACTACCCTTTATCATTACACTTTTTGATGATCCGTCAGAGAATGTTAAGGCTGAAGCTTTGAAGACATTAACACAGCTTCTTCTATTAGTTGACTCTATCGGGCCAGTAAATGTGTTGATTTTCAGAGAGTACATCATACCCAGACTGACCAAGCTGTTGAGAACCTCCAATTCATATGTCAGAGTGCAATTCGCCATTTGCCTTCCGTATCTCGCACAGGTATCTTTGCGGTTCTACGAAATGGCTACAATCTTAAAATCCAATGTGTTGGAAACCTCCATTGATCCTGAGACAGAAAATATCGGCATTGTGACAAGTGGAATTTTTGACATCTCCAAAGAGAGTTTGAGCGTTGACTTTGAAAGTTTTACCATCTCATTGTTGACTGATTCAGAAGTTGATGTTAAAATTGCTCTACTGAAGGGAATTGTTTCTCTATGTGCTTTCCTGGGAAAGGAAAAGGCCAATGATTTGGTGTTAAGTCATTTGATCACTTACCTGAATGACAAAAGCCCTGCCCTGAGGATTGCATTTGTTGAATCAGTCGTTGGTCTATCTGTGTTTGTTGGAACAACTAGTTTGGAGCATTACATCTTGCCACTACTTGTGCAAACATTATCTGATCCAGAAGAGTTGGTTGTAATTAAGGTTCTCCATGTCTTTGAAGATTTATTGAAGGTTGGCCTTGTCCGAAAGGACTTTGTCTATGACTTGTTGAGTGTTGTCACAAAGCTACTTATACATCCAAATGAGTGGATAAAGCAAGGATCTTTGTCCTTGATCATCACCCTCACTCAGAACATTTCTTTGGCAGACCGCTATTGTATGTTGTATCCAATAATCAGAGGTTACATGGAGTATGATGTCACTGACTTCACTTGGGAAACCATTTACGCAGTCTGCACTACAGCTTTACCAAGGTCGATTTACAAGCTTGCCTCTACGTGGTCATTGCGTGCTGAGAATAGCCTATTCTGGAAGCAATCGGATAAATCGTCAATTGATGGCTTTGGCAACAAAGGCTTTCAGTTTCTGAACGTAGGAAACAAACAGAAGGTGTCTTCAATCAAGTATGGAAAGGTTGACATTCCACTATCCAAAGAGGATAAATCATGGGTTGACAAGCTTCTCGCGTCTGGCTTGAATGAATCTGACCTCTGGAAAGTTGTGGATTTGAGGGAGTACATTTTCAGAGTATCAAGATTGTCATCCAGATCACATGCATACATTGCCTTTGAACAAGGAAACATTAACATTCAAGAATTAGGAATTCTACCAAGAAATGTGTTCTTTGATACTACAACCCAAAAAATGAACTTGGCTAGCAGTGTGAATGATGCTGATGATCTGCCTGACACTCTTGACGAAGGTGCTGAACATGTGGTTGGTTCTCTTGATGACCGCTTGTCCAACTTGATTGTCAACTTGACGAATGGGGAGGAGGTAACAGAGGGACATCACTCACTTAGTAATCCTCCTGGTAATTTGAACAAGTCCTTGGTTATTAAAAACAGCAAGAACACTAAGGCATCACCCTCTATCATTACCAACGAGGAGAATGCTTATGGAGAATTGGAGTCTTCTTTCACTACTGTTCAGAATGCGAGCAATACAAGAAAAGGAAGTGAAGATGTCTCAAAGACTGTCAAGAACAGCTATACTGGACGTGATGAACAAATTCTTAAGTTCTTGGCTTCCATAAAAATTGAGTCGAGGCTCAATGAGTTTGAAGGATTTTTGGAGAGACTTCCAGCTCAGGTGAAGAACCTAAAGATTAACAAAGACTGGAGCCCAAAAGGTGATCTGGTTTTTCACCTCAAGGAGCACAAGGCATCTATCAATGCTATTGATGTATCATCTGATCAAAGTCTTTTTGTCACTGGTGATGATTTGGGAAGTCTGAGAGTTTGGGACAGTTTTAGACTAGAAGGAAATATCTCGAATTCATCCGTCTTCAGTACTGAGCTGGACAGCTCAATAACTTCGATTAAGTTCCTGAAGAATTACAACTGTTTTGGTGTTGCCACCAAGGATGGTCGTTTGAGAATAATGTCTGTTGCATACAGTCCATACAAGCCTCAATCGAAGGATGAGAGAACTGTGAGCAAGCTGAATACCATCAGAGAAACTAGGACCAAAAAGAATGATTACATTGTGGACTTTGAATTTGGGGAGTCGGACTTCAGGAGTATGATTTATGCTGTCACTACGTCTTGTGAAATTGTGGCAATTGATATTGGAACAATGACTACTGAATTTACCTTGGTCAACAACCCTATTCATGGTCTGATCACAAGCTTCACAATCGATCTCAATAACAACTGGCTTCTAGTGGGAACTTCTATGGGTGTCTTGGACTTTTGGGACTTACGATTCAAGCTACATTTGAAATCGTGGAGGTTCAGCTCTGTTTTCAGTATTGTGAAGATGTCGTCTTGTTTCAGTGATTACCAACCAAATAGAAAGAAGAACAGGTTTGTCGCCCTTATTGGAGGTACAGGGGAGTCTGATGTTGTGATTTTCGATGTTAGTACAGGTAATTGTCGAGAAATCTTCACTCAAGAAAGCCAAAGTGCCAATTTTGATAGATTCAACACAGTTGAGATCACAAAGGACAACTTCGACTATTCCATCCTCCATGAATCTGAAAAAGAACTACCGAATAGGTCACTAACATCGCTGAAGCTTTTGAAGACTAATTATGATGCCAATAACAAGAAATTCTGGGTATTGACAACCACCCCTGGCTATGACCTCATCAGGTGGAACGTTTTCAACCCAGAGGAATCCAAGGTTGTACTTAATATGAGCACAAGCAATGACACCAACCAAGACAAAGACAAGCTTTCTCAGGCGACATATGTCTCTTCTCAAGTTAATCCTAATTTGAGAATCACCAGCTTGAAGTACCCATCAAGTTCTGATCTTACCCAATCAGAGAAACGTAAAAGAAAACACAAGAAGGGGCTATTATCAGAGGAACATGAGAGGATAGTGAAAGGACATCATGATAGGATAACAGGAATTGGATTAGCACTGGTTCCCTATGAGATGATTGTTACAGTGGATCGCAGCGGCACGTTGAACGTGTATAAATAAATGAAGACTGAACTTAATGGTGATGATGCCACTAACTGTCTCAATCGGGAAATTTTCGCGTATAGAAGATTTTTCGTATCTCGAGATATTTATAATTGCTTTGTCATTCATCTTGCAATCAAAACAAACAAACAACAGCAACAGGAACGGTCAACAATACCATCAGATTTTGAAAGTAAGTTTGTCAAAAAGTTGGAAGAGGGGCACAGTGTGGTGACTTGATTTTTATGGCAATTTTTGAGAATCTTTTATACTTGAATATGAGCTATTTTCATCAATAACCTAAACAATGGTGAACTAAGCCAGAACTACCCATTAGATAATCACCAAGGGATTAGGTAAGATGCTGCAAGTTATGTGGCACTTGTTCCTCATCAGCGGTCAACCCTTGTGCACCATATATGTCCTACCAGTGAAGAAGAGTTTTTACTAACATCATGATGAAAGATGAGCAGCCAACAAACCTACTGGTCCGGTGATGACAAGAAGAGAGTCATGGAAGAGCAACAAATTGACCCAACCTTTAGCAGAGATACTCTACACCCTATCAACCAACTAACTCAAGCAGATGCTACTGCTGCTGCCCAGTTAGCTTCACAGCAGACAGCACAAGCCCTTGGTGATGAGTCATTTGACGTTGCCGCCGCTGCTGTCGCCGTGTCTAATGACAACAATCAGACCGCCCCTGTCTCCACTGGTACCGAGAACAAGGACAACGGTGAAGAACCTGTTCTCAGTCGCCACGGGAGACCATTGAATACTACTAAGAGAGCTGCCCAGAACAGAATGGCGCAAAGAGCTTTTAGACAACGTAAGGAAATTCACATTAAGGAATTGGAAGAGAAGGCTAAGGAGGTTGATGGCTTGAAGCAGACCATTGAGGCCTTGAAACAAGAGAACATGCAATTGAGAGACTACAGTTTGGCTCTCCAGGCGAAGCTGATTGAACAACCAGATGTCCCTGCCCCACCAGTCTTTGGTACTAGAACCAAGAAAGATTGAGTTGTTTTTCATTTTTTGAATGAAATGCAATATATTTGGGGTCCTGGTTAGGATTAGATGCTGATGTGATAGGTGCTACTTATTCTTCTTATTGTTATGTATTAGCTTTTGTGTATTATTGTTTTAGTTTATGTGATTTTTTGTTCTTTGAAGAAGTTGATTTCGATTGCTTTTAGCTCTGTAGCAAGCAACCTTAACCAACCCGTTTCGGGATCTTGGAAATATAAATACCCCCAAGAGCCATAAATCCTGTAATCTCTGGATCAGATTTGAAACTTGAAACAATACACCTCAGTGCTCAAAACAATGCTTGGTGCTATTGTCAAATGGGCTGCCAAGTACATATCACAAAGCGTGGGTATCAAGCTCTAAGGCCTAGTATCCTTTCACTAACGGGAGAATCAAGGTGTTCAGAGAAACTCAATGGAACAAATTTGGCCTAGAGGACCCATATTATGAAGAGGTGAGTCTTTTTTTGTTCTGATGGTGGGAAATTATCTAACTATTGTGTATCAGTACGAGATTGAGCAAAGATCCTTCTTCTCCGATAAAACCACAGTCAAAAAGGTGAAGAGAGAGAGGTCTATACCGGTTGGCTTATCTCATAATGACTCTCAAATTCTACGAAAAGTGGTTAGAAGGGCTTATCACTTGGATATGCTCTTCAACTTTTTTGGATATCGTGTTGGTTGGAATGGTGTGGTCAGTATTGTTCCCTTTATTGGAGATTTGACATCCATCATCCTTTCCCTTTTTGTTTACAAAACTGCGAGGGAAGTGGATGGAGGACTGCCTCTAATCTTGCACCTTCAGATTCTTGGTAATATAGCTTTGGACTTCCTGATTGGGCTAATACCTGTTGTTGGCAGTATTGTGGAAATCCTGTACAAGGCTAACTCAAGAAATGCGCTGTTGTTGGAGAAACATCTTGAGGAAAACGCAAAGCAGAATCAGGCGGCAGAGACAAGTGCACTTTCAGATATATCTACTGTGGTTGACGTTGATTCTGAAAGCTTGATTGATGCCACAACCGCATCTACTGGCACCAGAGTTGCTCCTTCAAAAGTCAGAAGGCAACCAGATAGTAAGGGCCCTGAAAGTTTGAAGTATCGGACCAGCGTGTCTCCAACAGTTAAGGATAGCCACACTCGTACGTTTTCAAGATGATGTTGAAAGCTTTTACCCAATACATAAAGCACCCTCTGTTGATATTTCCACTTTAGGATTATTACTGCTTTTTGATATTTTTCTCGCCTTTTCTCGCCATCGAAAAAAGTCCTCAGAAGAAAACAGTCGCATACCAACGAAGCATCAAAAACAAAAGCCCAAGAGCATGGATACGGCTGCTATTCTGGACCAGTATACACAGGACATTTCCAACTTGCCTGCTGAGCTCCAGCATCTTCTTTCTGAGCTCGGAACAAGCGATGCAACCCTTTACGAAATACGAAAGAAGCTGAACCAAAAGGACTCCACCATTCATAAATTTATCAAACAACATGGCTCCCTCACAAAGAACCCAAAGGAGAGCCAGTTATATCCTAAAATTAGGGAGGATTTCAAGAAGCTTGAGGAGTTACAGAGAGAGAAGTTCATTTCTGCAAACACGGCATTGTTCCTTACCACCAAATATCTAATTAAGCTAGAGAATGACATGGAGAGGCTGAAAGCAGAGGGTCTACTCGTTAGTGATACCATTGACTTAGACTTGGAGGAGAACTTGTTTTCTAGTCGAAACACTTCAAGAGGTGGTACAGTAGGCTTGACCAACCAGTACGACCTAGAGACTGAGAACAACACTCCGAGTGCTGTACCGCAGAAGAAGAAGCACAAGGCCGCTGTTTCCAAAGCAAACACTCCGGTAGTGGCCCCTGGTATCATTTCTGTATCAAGCTCAGCAACACCAGGTGTGACGAGGGGCCTTAAAAGACAACGGACTATGGATTCAAGGGTCATTGATGTGGAGGCGATTGGTGGTCAGGAAATCAGTGCGGATGTCGAGACAGGTGCTGTGGATGATGCGGAAGCGAATGATGAGGATAAGACGTTGTATTGTTTTTGTCAAAATGTTTCCTTCGGTGAGATGGTCGGTTGTGATAACGATGAGTGCAAGTATGAGTGGTTCCACTATGGATGTGTTGGTTTGAAGGAACCACCAAAGGGCAAGTGGTACTGTTCTGACTTCTGCCAGGAGAGCATGAAGTCCAGAGAGAAAAAGAAAAGAAGAATATAGCACTTTAATGATTACGAAGATAATGATGACTTTTTGAAATAAATTCTATACGAGTGTTTTCAACTCAACAACCACAATAGCGAGCCTTGGAATAGAAAGGCGTAAACAAATAAGAAGTAGTTGGTATTCTTGAGTGACTTGCTGTTCAAGTTTTGTGAGGAGTTGGACATACCTCCAAACAAGTTGAATCTGATCGCTCTCAGTTCAAAGAAGGCAAACGACAATAGCAAATAGAGGTAAAGGATCCAGTTTAAAATGCCAGAATTCGAGATATTTTTAATCAGCAGGATTAAAACAATTGGCACAAACTTATAACCAATGTAAGAGATCAAATCCCAGGTCTTGGAATTGATGTTCAAAAGATAGAGACCCAACTTCAAGACAGCAAGATCCAACATCAAAAAGGCCACAGTAGAACTCGTCTTGTACCCAAACACCTCTGGATGGAACTCATTCTTCAGACCAGAAATCATAGCCAAAGTCAAAATGTATGTCACGACACCCATCAATGGGATATATAAATCAGGCGCGTTCTTGTCATCCAAAGGAAATGCGTAAAGCTCGATATTAGCGTCAGTTGGGTTGCTTGAGTCCTGCTGTCTGTAACTCCTAACCCAGCTTTTATTCTTGAAAGGAAAAAGAATCAATAGCAACTTGTTGAAGACGTATGAGTTGGACACTCTGAAATAATATTTGATATCAGAAGTAGAAACATACTTGTTCAAGTTTTGTTCCACAAATTGGGAACCTGCTAGCATCGCATTCTGCCCGACTTGAAAAGTCATAGCAGCCCTTGGATCCTGAAGAAATGCATTTCCCGCAAATTGCTGTGGAGGAATATGTTGTTCTTGATTGTACTGTTGTTGTGGTGGTGGTTGTTGTGGTTGGTATTGCTGTTGTGGTTGGTATTGAGATTGATGCTGTTGCTGAAAGTTGCCTTGTGGCACAGATTGAGGTTGAGGCTGATGGAGCCTGTTGTTGTATGCGTTTTGGCTATCAGTTGACTGGCTGTATGGATTGTAGGCCATCTCGATTGCCTGTAGCTGGCTAGGTTTTGTTTTTGGTGGTGGCGGCTGAATCTGGAAGTCGTTACGAATCCAAAGAAAAAAATAGGAACAACAATCATGGCAATTCGCGATGGTCTATTAATTTTTTTTTCTTGATCTGGTACGGCCACATGCATAATACAACTTACTACAAGAGTTAAGAGACACTTGGATCTCTGGAATCATCTATTAGATGGCCTTCATGTTGAGGGGGGAGGTGTTGCTTATCTTTCAACTTCATTATTCATTATAAGCTTGAACTGAAAATGTGCCGAGTCCTTCTCCCCTGTTTTCCAAGCTTCTAACTGGAAGCACAGTTTGTTTTCAAACGTACTCGAACAGTATTGTTCTTGAATCATTGATGAATTTATAAAGCATAGGGCCCTAGCAACTTCATACAAAATAAAAATGTAAGAAAATGAAATAAAACCAGAGAATTGTTTTAAAATCTTCAAAAGGTTGGAATAGATGCTCTCATAATGCCTCGGGCATCTTCCAGTTAAAGAGTTAGGGTTTTGGGGGTTAGTGTTTTGAGCCCTGAAATAGGACGCGACGCATAGGGCCTCAAAAAAAAATTGAGATCCAGTACGCGTCTTTTGAGAGATTCAGATTCACGACACTTCATTGCTTCAGATTCTAAGGTCTGGAGGGTAGCACTGTCATGCCACCTAAATTCAGAGGTTCTACGACAGCCCGATATGTCAAGAATTCCATCAACAAGCGTGATGACTACGTACCCAACAACAATAACAACAAGTCTACCTCCAATACAAGTTACTCTAACAGCAATGCCACAAAACTACTAGACCGAGTCAAGAAGTCAGATGAGATTGATTTCATGATGGGTTTTGAGAGATATGAGTCAGGCTCACCCAAAACAGGCTGGTTAATGAATATGCATGCCACAACGATACCCAGTAAAGACTATGTTGCTGGTGTTTCTGCCGTGGATTATTACTTCTTGGATGACGAAGGTGGTACCTTCAAAGCCACCTTGCAGTATGATCCATACCTGTTTGTGATTTGCACACAGGGATACGAAGCTGAAGTCGAAGAATATTTAAAGAAACTTCTTGAAGTCAACATCAAAACAATTTCCAGATTAGACAAGGATGACTTGGCGATGCCTAACCACTTAGTTGGGTTATCGCAGAGGTTGCTGAAGCTTTCATTTCCCAATCAGAGTGATCTTTTCGAAGCCAGAAGAATGCTGATGCCAATTGTCAAGGACAACATCTCAAAGAAGTCCGCCAAGGAGATCTATTCTGCAGTGAATAATGACTTCCATAATGAGACTACCAAAAGTGATATTTCAGAGTACATCGAAGACATCAGAGAGTATGATGTTCCGTACACAACACGTGTCTCTATTGACAAGAACATGAGAATGGGTAAGTGGTACAAAGTCACTACTGAACACCAGGATGTCCATTTTGAAGAGATTGCCGACAGAATTGAGTTTGGTGAGCCTGTGACATTGGCATTTGATATCGAGACCACTAAAAGACCACTGAAGTTTCCAGACAGTGCCACTGATCAGGTTATGATGATCTCTTACATGATCGATGGTGATGGTTTCCTGATTACGAACAGAGAGATCATTTCCGAAGATATTGAAGATTTTGAGTACACGCCTAAGCCAGAGTATCCTGGAGTCTTTACCGTGTTCAATGAAGTTGATGAAAAGGCCACATTAGAGAGATTTTTTGAGCACATTAGAGAAGCAAAGCCAACCATCATTGCTACATTCAATGGTGACTTCTTCGATTGGCCCTTTGTGGAGGCGAGAGCTTCTGTCCATGGTTTGAACATGTATGATGAGATTGGATTTGCAGTTGATGCTGAAGGTGAGTATAAATCTACCTACTGTTCTCATATGGACTGTTACAGATGGGTCAAAAGAGATTCATATCTACCTCAGGGCTCCCAGGGTCTGAAGGCTGTGACCAAGGCCAAGTTGGGTTACAACCCGATCGAATTGGATCCTGAATTGATGACACCATATGCATACTCTAAGCCACAGATCCTTTCTGAGTACTCTGTTTCTGATGCAGTTGCCACATTCTACCTATTCAGAAAGATTGTCAGTAACTTCATCAATTCTTTGGGTATTATCGTTCCTTTGAATCCTGACGAACTTTTGAGAAAAGGTACTGGTACCCTTTGTGAGATGTTGCTGATGGTTCAGGCTTATGAGAGCAACATATTGCTGCCCAACAAGCACGTTGATCCACCAGAAAGATTCTATGATGGGCATCTGCTTGAATCAGAAACCTACGTGGGTGGGCATGTTGAGTCCTTGGAAGCTGGTGTGTTCAGGTCTGACCTCTCTAATGATTTCAAAGTTGACCCAACAGTCATTGATGAGATTCTAGCTGATCTGGAGAATGCTTTGAAGTTCAGTATTACCGTTGAAGAGAAATCTAACGTTGCGGATGTCACTAACTTTGATGAGGTTTACAATGAGATTAAGGCTAAACTGCTTGATTTGAAGGAAAACCCAAAGAGAAATGAGAAGCCATTAATTTACCACGTCGATGTCGCCTCCATGTATCCCAACATTATGTGTTCTAACCGTCTACAGCCTGACTCAATGAAGACTGAGAAGGATTGTGCAGCATGTGACTTCAACAGGCCTGGCAAAACATGCGACAGGAGAATGGTCTGGGCTTGGAGAGGTGAATACAATCCGGCCAAGATGGATGAGTATCACATGATCAAGAGATCCCTTCAGAATGAAACGTTTGCTCCAAGGAAACCTGGTCTTCCTAGAAGAACCTTTGAGGATCTACCTTACAGTGAGCAAGTGGCCTTAACGAAAAAGAGGTTGCAAGATTATTCCAAAAAGAATTACCACAAGGTAAAGCAGAGTGAAACAATCGAAAGGGAGTCCATCATTTGTCAAAGAGAGAACCCATTCTATGTGAACACTGTGAGAAACTTCAGAGATAGACGTTATGAGTTTAAAGGTCTCGCAAAGACTTGGAAAAAGACCGCTGACAAGCAATCTGGATTTGAGAAAGAGGAATCTAAAAAGAAGAGTATTTACTACGATTCCTTGCAGTTGGCCTTCAAGGTCATTTTGAACTCTTTCTACGGTTATGTGATGAGAAAAGGTTCTAGATGGTACTCCATTGAGATGGCTGGTATCACCTGTTTGACTGGCGCCACAATTATTCAAATGGCCAGATCGCTGATCGAAAGATTTGGTAGACCATTGGAGCTGGATACAGATGGTATCTGGTGTATCATTCCAAGTTCTTTCCCAGACAACTTTACCTTCAATTTGAAGAATGGAAAGTCACTCTACATTTCTTACCCTTGTTCCATGTTGAACTACCTTGTTCATGAGAAGTTCACCAATCACCAGTATCAGACTCTTGTTGATCCAGTAAAAAAGAAGTATGCTACCCACAGTGACAACTCCATTTTCTTTGAAGTTGATGGTCCATACAAAGCCATGATTCTTCCAACATCAAAAGAAGAAGGTAAAGGTCTGAAGAAGCGTTATGCTGTGTTCAACGATGATGGTTCTTTGGCTGAATTGAAGGGTTTTGAACTGAAAAGACGCGGTGAGCTACAGTTGATCAAGAATTTCCAATCTGACATTTTTAAGCTGTTTCTGGAAGGTAACACATTGGAAACCTGTTATGGCGCAGTGGCCAATGTTGCCAACCGTTGGTTAGATGTTTTGGACACCAAAGGCTGTAATTTGGAAGATGAAGATCTGATTGAGTTGATTTGTGAGAACAAGTCCATGAGCAAAAGTTTGGAAGAGTATGAAGGTCAGAAATCTACATCCATCACTACTGCCAAAAGATTGGGTGAATTTTTGGGTGCAGAGATGGTGAAAGATAAGGGTCTTGCCGTGAAGTACATTATCTCTGAGAGACCAAAAAATGCTCCAGTCACTGAGAGAGCTATCCCAGTCGCCATCTTCTCTTCTGAGCAGTCTGTAAAACGAAACTTCTTGAGAAGGTGGTTGCTCGACAATCAATTGGATGATTTTGACCCGAGAAGTATCCTTGACTGGAACTACTACAAGGAACGGCTGGAGTCAGTTATCCAAAAAATCATCACTATTCCAGCCGCTCTTCAAGATGTACCAAATCCAGTTCCAAGAGTGAATCACCCGGATTGGTTAAATAGAAAGATTGCCACCAAGAACGACAAGAAGCAGCAGTCATCCTTGAGCACTTTCTTTTCCAAGACAAAGGAGAATCCAGTCAACATTGTCAAGGACATTGAGGATATTGGGAAGGAACAGGCTGCCCATGGTGTACCAATGATTGGAAAGGTGACGTCCAAGAAGCGCAGAAACCAACACAAGGAATCTCAAGAACCAACTGAAGAAGAGATTAATTTACTGAATGGCAAATGCCCTGACCCAGCAGAAGACTATGTGGGATTCTTGACTTATCAGAAACTGAAGTGGAAAGTTCAACAGAAAGTAAGAAACAGAAGAAGAAACTTGTTTGGCGAATCTGGTGAGTCAAGTCGAAGGTCAACAGTGGGTAACATGGTCAGAAACCAAGCCGAAAACTTTGTTGGTTCAACTTGGGAGATCATCCAGTACAAACTTGATTCAAACCCTGGTGATGTGAGAGCTTTTGTACTGATTGATGGAAAGATCCAATCCTTCATCTTCCATGTTCCAAAGAAGGTTTATCTGAGTTTGAAAGAATCCTCTCTTCCAGATCATACCATTCCAAGCTGTGAAATTGAGAAAGTCTCCAGTATTTTGCCAAATGGTCACAATGCCACCAATCTGTTTCGATTGATCATGCCTGAGTCTGTTTTTCAGGATGAGATCAACAAGGCAGGGAGTATGTTGAGTGGGTCACACGTTTTAGGCCTTTATGAATCCCAGGTTGAGGCTACGGAGAGGGCCATTATGGAGTTAGGCAATTCTGTTGGTTTTAGCAGCGCAAAGGTCGGCGCTCTGGGTAAGGGTTTGAAGAATGGATTTGACTTGAAGACTTTGACAATGACTGATTCTACTCGCTACTTATCTGATTTCAATTTGAGTGTCTCGTACCTGTTTCATATGGGCACAAACGATTACCAGATATTCTCCTTGTTCAATTCTTGGTCCAACACTGCTAGACTGTTTGTTTTAAAGCCTTCCAGAAATGCACAACCACTGTCTGGGAACATTGAAAAGCTCTACAAAGATCTATACAGTTCCAAAAAGAACAAACTGTTGGAACTTCAAAGAATTATTGACTACAACGAGGAGCTGGAGTTTGAAGTATCTCATTTTGAGGAGATGCCAAAACTACTAAAGAAACTCAACAGTTTTGTGCACAAGATCTCCGAGGAGAGACCAACAAAACCCATTCTTGTCGTTCAGTCTCCAAACACCAAACAACTTTTGAAGTCCATGAAGTCACTGGGTGAGTTTCCACTGATCCAGATGTATACTTCTGAAGTTCAACTACCTGCCATTGGTTGGCAGTCTATTGTTTTGAAGAGAGTCTGCAACCATATTCTCTGCTTGTCTTCTTGGATAACACATTTGAGAGATTTGGCTCGTTATTCGAAAGTTCCTCTCTGTAACTTGAAGATTGATGATATTGGGTACCTTGTTGATATCGAGTTTGCGAGAAGATTGACCAAAAACAACATTGTATTATGGTGGTCTCGAAAATCAGTTCCTGACTATGGCGGAAGAGAGAATGATCAGTTGTATATTGAGAATGAGGATATGGAGTTCCCAGTGGTGAACAATCCTGAAGTTTATGAGACAGCTTCCTTGGAGATCGAGATTGACAACCTGACTGTGAATACCATCCTAACGTCTGCTTTAATCAATGAAGCAGAGGGTACTGATATGGCTGAAGTGGAGACCATTTTTAATGACAACAATGGTGCATCCATCTTATCTGAGGACACTTTCTCTGGTCCAAGTTTGGGTGTATTGAGAAATATGGTGAAAGACTGGTGGGATGATGCTTTCAAGAATAACACTAATGCTGATTCTATGGTCCACACATTTGTCTCTTGGGTCCAGAGAAAAGAGTCATTCCTCTATGACTCCTTTTTGAAGCACCATGTTCACAATCTAACGAAGAAGGCCATCCTGCAACTTTCTGGTGAGTTTGCCAAACTTGGTGCCATAGTGATCTTTGCAAACAGATCCAAAGTGATCCTGAGAACAACTAAAGTATCTGTTGAGAACTCCTACGCCTATGCGCAGTACATCACCAAAGCTGTGAGATCAAGACCTCTATTCAACTACTTAGATCTGAGAATTGAGAAGTACTGGGATCTGTTGATTTGGATGGACCAGTACAACTATGGTGGAAGAGCATGCCTAGAGATCTCTGAGCAGGAAGAACAAGATTTGATTGGTCTTTCCAAGTGGCAAATCAAGGAGTATCTACCAAAGATTTACCAACCAGAGTTTGATGACTGGGTCTTCATTTTCATTGACGCCTTGATCAAGGCTAAGAGTGATGCCTCCAGTGGTTTGAGTCAAGGGACACCAAGAGTCACACAGATATCCAACATTTTGAAGAATAAGAACGCCCAGTCTAAGCCACTTCAAGAGAATGTTGACCACGGTATCACTGAAACCTTCAGAAAGCCAATCATCAAGAGATTGAAGCAATTGTTGCATAATCAGACTGATGCCATTTTGGATCCAGATATGAAGGCTGACTATGAGTTCCCACGGCCTCCTGGTTTCCACAAGGAAATGAAGAATCCCTTATTGGAATTGATAAAGTCACTTGCTGCTGTCTTCACCTTGTCGAAGCCTAGAAACTTAGAGATGAGATTGCTAAGAAAGGAAATGTTGGAGGTCATTGATGCTAAAGAATTTGCCAAGGAGTCCACTTTTGAGAACCCTAGCTCATCTCTTGTCATTCCTGGAATCATGTGTTCATATTGTCATCAGCTCAGAGATTTAGACTTTTGTCGTGATGATGACAAAACACTTTGGAGCTGTATCACATGCGAGAAGCCTTACAACAAGGCTGAACTTGAAGAGGAGCTGATTAACTCGTTGCAGAAGGTGATTATGAACTACTACACCCAAGATTTGAAGTGCTCTAAGTGCCACAAGGTCAAGGATGATGAAATGTCTTCGTATTGTTCTTGTTCTGGTTCCTGGTTACCAACCTATCCAAAGAGGGACATTTTGGGGAAGGTTAGTGTCTATGACAACATTGCTGACTACTATGACTTGAAGTTGCTTAGGGATCACATCGTTGCCTCCTTCTGACAATCGATTTTGATTTATCCCTTATTTAATGATTAGTGAATTTTACGAATGATAAAGTAAAAGAGCGATTGGAAAGTAAATTTCATAGTCACACAGTCTCAACAAAATCCATCCTCTTCGGTGGAACCTTGTAGAGCTTATAATAATCAACAGTCTCACCACCCAAGTTTGATTCTCCCTTCACAGGAAACTTTAAGAAGTTTCTGAACTTTAAATTGTCATCTCCACTGGCAAACCAGAAATCGATAAGGTTCTGTTTGACGCCATAATCAAAAGGAATATCACCAACGGAAGTGTGGCCCTGGATACCAATTGTCTGCTTGACTGCAATAATAAACTGATCAAGACCAGTCAGCATATAGAAAGTAGAAAAAGGGTTCTTGTGACGATGACCCCCTGGAGCAACTGTAGGGGCATCATCATTATCAACGAGTTCAGCAGGAGCACTGGAGTAATACTGATTGACATCATTATGCTCCTTTGTAAGTTTGGAAAGCTCTAGTGTAGTCATTCCTTTGGATATCTGGAAGAATTGTGAGAACAATAAAAAGGTGAGCCATGTCAGTTGCAACAAACACCAACAGGACAAAAGGAACGAGAATCTGGAATGTGTCCAAGCAGCACACAAGTCTCCATCGAGTATGAGGCATGATAAATCATCATCATCTAGCTCGTCAAAATACTCCAAGGCCAAGACAATGAAAGAGGAGGCTCCTAATTCCAGAGCAATGACAAAGAACATGAACACTTTGTGATTTCTCAGCCCCACGTCATTATAGATCCATGGGCAGTAATGATCAAATCTTGCAACGCACTTCTTGTGAAAGTAGGAATACTTGCTTCTCAGTGGCTTTCTGATAAATGTGTTGACACAGAAATGTTTAGCATCGTACTTACCCTCTTGAAGCAATTCATAGATAGTCTCTTGGATCTCCTGGTCTGATTCTGGTCTCTCAATGGTACCAGGATCTTTAAACATCGCTTTTTGAAAATAGTAGATGGTTGCACCAAAGAATACGACGAAGAGCAAGTTGAGCAAAGGTGCTTCGGTTGCAGTGTATGGCAAAATGACAAAAGCCCAATTGACCAACGTCCAGAACGCAGAGGCGGAGAAAATACCTGACAAGAAAGGGGACTTCATTATTGGAGATGAGGACAGAACAAAAGATGGTAAGAGCACTTTTCTCAAAAGAAAGTTCGCGCCCAAGTAGATCACAATAAAACTGGAGAGCGTAATGACAATATGCTGTGATGCGGCAGTCTTCAAACAAATGCCCAGTAGAACGTACGGCAGAAAGAAGCAGGCAATCTTAGCCCATTTCTCATCTAGAAACTTAGTCAATGGTGCTCCTGTGCCGTTATAGCCTGCCTCAAAGAGAGCATCTGTCAAGTTCTGGGTGCAATTCATATCCACTGCAATGACAAAACTGTCCTTCCCGTCGTTTGTCTTTGCTGTGATATCTGAGCCTTCCTCGATCAGTCTCTTGAGACACTCCTTCTGTCCTCTAATCAAGGCCCAATGTAGTGGAATGAATCCCTGATTATCCACCTTTCTGACACTTGCCTTGAACTTTAAGAGCACATCAACACTCAGGGAGTCACCCTGATATGCTGCCCAGTGAAGTGCAGTTCTGTTGTTGGGATCCACTGAGTCAATGTCCACATGTGGTGCACAGATCAACATGTAAATCACCAGCATGATATTGGAAGAGTGGACAGCCAAGTGGAGAGCGTTAAAGCCCTGCGAATCAACCTTGTTTGGATTAGCTCCCTCTTTAAGCAAGTAATCAACAATGTAGACCAGTCCATAGCGACAGGCCCAGTGCAATGGTGTGGCATTCAGCTCGCCACCTTCACGGTCCACTGCAGCACCTTTGGATATCAGGTACTTGATAACGGAGACCCTGTTGTTGATGGCTGCCCAGTGTAGGCCAGATACATTGGCTCTATCCAGATCGTTTTCAATGTCAACGATACCGCCCTCAATGAGCTCCTTCACTGTGACAATGTCTCCAGCTTGACAAGCCTGGGTGTACTTGGCTATGACCGTGTCCTCCTCTTCTTCCTTAATGACTTCCTGAGCAGGTCTCAAACTTGAGTTTGATTCAACTGGGCTGGTAGGTGTGTCTCCCTGAGTGGTCTCCTCAGTATGCTGCTCGCTCAAGAGCAGCTCATCTGCAGATTTATCAGACATTGGGAGAACAGTGGTTGAGGCGTCGTTGTTAAGAAGACGAATCATGGCAGTGTTTCTGATTCTTTTGTCTGGGCTCCTGGTAAATCCGAGAGCCCGAGCAGTTGCGGAGCATTCACCTACGTACAAATTCACCAACAAGCCAATGATGAGGCTGAATGTACACTACGCTATCATTATCACTCATGCATTAAAATTGCTAGATTTTCTATTTCAGTCAAACTTCACTATTTTGGCAATCTCGATAGCCATCTCCGCAGTCTCTCTATCAAACTTCGATCCTTGTGTGGCAATCTCAATCAAGCTCTTCTTCAAGCTGGGCTCCTTCTTCAGCTCCTTGATGACTTTTCGATTTCCCTGTTCAGAGTAGAAAACAATGTAGTAAAGAACAAAAAGTGCTCTCTCCACCAATTCGGTCTGTTCTAATTGTTCAGACAGAACAGAAAGGCAATATTGCGTAAGGTTGGAGTTCTTCACCATCTCTTCAGAGATAAACTCAATTGTTACACCAAATGTCAACGCAGTCAGGGCTGCGCTTTGGGATTCAACATCTTCCAGTTGAGTGTATTTGGTGATAATCTCAAATCTTTTTTTTGATGCACTGTTCTCAAAGTTGAACAATGCCACTAGGTTGTGGCGGTGCTGCATCACATTGGAAACCAGTTCAATCGTCGATCTTCTGAGATAAACGTTTTCGCTTAGCAGATAACTATCAATAATCTCCCACTTCTTTGGAGATAATGACTCGATGGATTCCAAAAGGGCAAGATTTGTTAGTGCCACCAGTGCCAGATTTTGTTCATTGACAGAAAACTCCTCTTCTGGGAGGAGAATGGTAAAAAGATAGTTAAATGCGGTCTTTGGTGAGTCTTTGTTGAAGACAAGTGCTGGGTCAGAACTTGTTAAGAGGAGGGCAAGTGCGTTTAAACCTGGCTTTCTTATCTCAGCGGTTTTGGAAATCCCTATTGATTTCAAGATTAAATGAAGACCACCCTGTTTAATGATGGCAGTGTGCAGTTTCTTCACTTGACATAGGTTATGCATTGTTTTCAACAGCTCTCCAGTAATGAGACCGGATGGATTCGATTGTCTAACTTTGGACATTTTTTCAACCAGTCTTCTCTCCACCAGTTCAGATCTGAACTCGTTGATCTCTTCGGGATCCTCTTCAACAAATCCATCAATATTCTTCTGTGCCTGTTTCCTCAAATCAGACATTTCATCCTTCTGTGGAATAGTAGATAATCGGGAAAGAATGACCATTAGACCATAGTCGCTAACACTTAACATTTCCTCTTCTGAAAACAATGCTAATAAATCAAAGATAAAACGCTCATCCCTTCTAAGTTTGACCCTTACAGTATCCCTCAACATAAGGTACGTGAGAGCTTCAAGAGAAGGGTCAGTTAATTCCTGAGTGAATACCTCAGATAAGTCATCAATCTGAATGCCCTTGCCAGCCAGGGCTTCCAGTTTCCAGGTCTTCAAAAGAACAAGACCTGCAAGAATCTGTACTTCAGTATCCTCAGATGATCTGAGCGCATAAACAAGTATATCCAAGTACTTCTGCACTATGAAATCTCTCAATTCATCAGATCCACAAGCATCAGACAACAATGATAGTGCAGCCTTGATAATCTTCAATGGCATTGATGAGCCGCTATTGTTGATCTTGAGCAGCAGGATTTGTATTGAGTCAATTTTGAACATTTCCACACCAAACTTCCCATCGGTGGTGAGAATAACAGATAACAGATTGAACGAAGCAACAAACTCCTCTTCCAAAGTCAAAACCTCCAGTTGTTCTTCCAAGAAAGGATGTGTCTCCTCTTTGAAGGTCTTGATAATGTGAACCACGGTCAGTAATGCCATTTCAGAAGATCCAATGAATGGAATGATCGTGGAAAGCAGGGGCTCTGCATCATGAAGGTTGAAATCCAAAGTTGCAGTGAATCGGTAGATCAGACTCAACAAAGACTCATCTTCACCTCGCGACTTGACCTGCTGGCAAAGGGAAGAGAAATACAGTGGTTTGGTCTCCTCAGTAAGGTTAGCAGTAGCAAATTGGGTCAACCGTGTGACCTCAATGACAGCCAATGTACCCAAGATGTTAGTGTTGACCTTCTTCCAGAGGTGATCAGGCGCTCCCTTCTCAGCTTTTGTGATTATATCTCTGCCGGCGGCCCTAAATGGTTTGGGGTTCTCATAGAGACGGTCCACTAGTTCCCTTATGTCACCCTCAATGGAGAGACCTGCGAATGAGTCTGTCAGTTGGTTGGATGCCATTAACCGCCATATGTTTGTGAGAAGTTAAAAAAAAATCCAACGATCGATCTGCAAACAATTTGACAGAAAGACATCCCTGCACAGTTTGCTCAGCATGGCTCCAAAAGACATTGACCTGCTGAAAGAAGAGAATGTTGATGTCTACAATCTTCTTTCGGTTCCAACAGATGCCTCTGATGCGTCAATAAGGAAAGCATACAGGAAACAGGCCCTGATTTACCACCCTGATAAGAATCAAGAACCCAGTGCTGCAGTAACGTTCCATAGGCTCACTGTGGCCTTGACTGTGCTTACAGACTCCGCTCTGAGGAAGGAATATGACTTGTGGTTGCAAAGTCGAAGGGAGCAGGCTATCAGGGATGAGCAGATGGGTAAAGAGAGGAAGCGAATGAAGGATGAGCTGGAAAGGGCTGAGAAGAGAGCGAAGTCATCATGGAATGTAAAGAATCCTGAGAGGTCACAGAACGCATACGCGCTGGAAGTTGAAAGACTGAGAGAAGAAGGACTAAGGAAAAGGCGTGAACTGGAGCAACAGTATCTGTCCAAGACGGCTTCAACGAATATACCTCCTGAAACGAAGCCCTTTCAAAACAACAATTACCCTTCAGAGAAAACCGTGAAAGTTCTGTGGAAGATTAAGTCAGGAATTGCAGAGCTATTCACAGAGGAAGTATTGCAAGGGATTATGAGTGTGTTTGGCGAGGTGGAGAGTGTAAAGAAACTGGGGAAACATCCTACAGAGAAAAAGCGTGAAATTGGAATTGTGGTCTTTACATCATCCCAGGCTGCAAGAGATGCAGTCAGACATCTCTTCAATGAGAAATCTGATTTGTGGGAAAGCACGTCGTACCACAAGCTTTCTGGTCTATTGAAAAGTATTGAATGGTACCATGATGCTGAATCTGGTCTCTCAATAGAAGGGTACAAAGACCAGACACTTAAAAGGATGAGAGACTATGCTAAATTGAGTGCTGAATCCTAATATTTATTTCCAAGTACCGCCTGAAGGTGTAGACTGCATCGTGATAAATGAAAGATGAGTATCGCTCTGGATGTTACAAGTAGCAAAAAAATGCGATTTCTGTGGATCGAACACAGGACCTCCAGATCTTCAGTCTGGCGCTCTCCCATCTGAGCTAAAACCGCTTTAGGATGACTTTGAAAATCTGCTATTCTCTAAGTCAAGATTCTCATCACGTGACTATTATTAGGGGCTCGCAATCTTTTCCTGAGACTCACGACTCCTGAACTTCAGTTCCCTAATCTACCACACATGAGATAGTCATTGGTAGGGTACAATGTTTAAACAATTGGCCAAGCAAGCAGGAGAGCCACTGGACTCATCGGAATTCATCGCTGTTTCGAAACCATTTGATAAGCCTGCTACAATCACTACACCTGAACAACCAGGCATCTCTGAAGCACAAGAGGAAAAGTATAATGTTGTTCTCGACTTCTTCCAAGATCCTAAGCTCGAGTTATTCAGATATAGTGCAACAGGTGGAGAGAGGTTAGATACCAAATCACGCTTGACCGCAGTTGAGAGGTAGTGGTTAACGAGGGAGTGTTTCCTCAGATATCTCAGGGCACCAAGTGGAACGTCCAACAAGCCATTGACAGAATCGTAAAGACCTTGGAATGGAGAAGAGAATTTGGTGTCACTGGAGACCCCTCTATTGACAGAGTGGCCCCTGGGCTGGTATACCCTGAGAATTCCACTGGAAAGCATGTCATCCTAGGATATGACAAAGAAGGGAGGCCAATCGTGTACTTGAAGAACGGCAGACAAAACACTAAGACGTCTCTACGTCAGGTACAGCATCTAGTGTGGTTCATTGAGAGAGCTATTGACATTATACCACCTAGCCAAGAGAAAATTGCTCTTCTCATTGACTTTAAGCACTACAAGGTGGAAGGTACAACCTCCAAGTTACCAGCATTAGGTACAGGGAAGCAAGTGTTGAACATTTTGCAAGATCATTATCCAGAAAGATTAGGCAAGGCCATCCTTGTTAATATTCCTTATGTTTTCTATGGCTTTCTTAAACTGATCACACCCTTCATTGACCCATTGACTAAAGAGAAGGTGGTTTTCGATGAGCCTTTCGTCAACCACATCCCAAAGGATCAACTTGATAAGGACTACGAAGGAGTACTGGACTTTGAGTACAATCACGAAGAGTATTGGCCAGCATTGGTAGAACTTGGTGGCAATAAAAGGGGCTACACTTTCGAAAGATTTGAGAAGTTTGGTGGTCACATCGGCCTAAGTGAGTTTGACCTAAAGGGTGAGCATGATGTGTTGAGGTTCTCACACCAGTTATAATCCAACAGCTACAACCTTTCTACCTAACAAAAAAATTGTTCATTCAATATTATAATCCTCAAGACATGATTTGTATATATGTGTTAGCAAAAGCTTTCATGACAATGAAAAGAACAACCGTCAAAACAACATTAATGAAAAGTCAAAGCACCGTATGAACGGTATAATGCCCATTTGTTCCCTTTTTCCCCACCCCCCTAATCTTATCGAGCGTTTGTCTGTCGTCAGTCAAATCGTCAGTCGTGATGAATCGAAGAAATGTTCAACCAAAACCACAAAAACAAACAGATCAATATCATCAGTAAAAAGAGTGTAAAATCTTCTATCAGTCATAAAACCAAAACCAAAAATGACGAGAGATAGATCATGAACACAACCTCATAACCAACAAACAGATAACCAAGCTCAAAACAAAGAAAAATCGATCTCCACTCATGCTCGCATTATCATCAGAAAAAGAATGTCATAACCCAAAACCACAAGAGGAAAAACATCCATCAACAATGAAAGATAAACCGAAGCAAGAAAAGACATGCACCCTCCAAAACAAAAGCTTTCTAGGACTTTCCAACAAATTCAACAATTAGTCTCCTCTACCACCATTAGAACTCACGCTCAACACAGACAAATCACTTTACCAGGAACCGTTTTGGTAGTTCTGACGGAAGTCATTGCTACCGTAACCGTAGTATGGTTGCTGAGCCTGTTGGCCTTGGGGTTGGTATTGCTGGTAGTAGGCAGCCTGTTGCTGAGCCGAGGCGTCCTCACCTTGTTGAGCACCGGATTGGGTGTTGGCACTCTGGGAAGGATTAGCACCGTTGGCAGATGTGGTGGTGGATCCTTGTGCTTGAGTGGAAGCAGCAGAGCTTGGAGCTTGTTGGCCAGCTTGTTGGCCAGCTTGTTGGCCTTGTGGGTAGTTGCCGTAGGACTTCTGTTGGCCCTGGTTGTATGGGGCATATTGTTGTTGTTGTTGTTGCTGCAAGAAGTACTGTTGGTATTGGTACTGTTGTGGGTAGTACATGTATGGGTTCATGAATTGGTTCTGGTAGACGTTAGACAAAGGTTGAGTGTTGGTACCTGGTTGAACAGCAGAAGCAACTGGAGAGGCAGTACTTAGGTCAGCAGAACCATTTGCTGGCAAACCATTCTGAGAGACAACTTGAGGTGGAACGCCATATGGAGATTGTTGGTACTTTTGAGTTTGCTGGTCAAAGGATCTAGCATCTCTTTGTTGACCCTGTGGCTGCTGCTGTTGCTGCTGCTGAGCAAGTTGTTGCTGGTATTGATTTTGGTAATCGTAGTTGTAGTAAGCTGGCTGGTAACCGTAGTATTGATCGTACCCCTTTGGAACTTGGAATTGTCCCTGTTGGGCAGCAGTCTGTGGGTGTTGTTGCTGAGCCTGAGCTGTCTGAGCTTGAGCTTGTTGGCCATAAGCACCTTGTTGGTACTGTTGGCGAGGCAACTGTTGTTGTTGGTGTTGTTGTTGTTGTTGTTGTTGTTGTTGTTGTTGCAAGTATTGACCTTGGACTGGTTGGGTTGGGACAGCTTGTTGAGCTGGAGCTGGAGCAACTTGTGGCTTCTCCTCCTCTAGCAAAGATGAACCGAAAGAAATAGCGACATTGTCAGATTGATCAACAGAAGTTGGCAACACAACGGCAGCATCCTGTTGCAAACCCCTTTGTTGCTTTGGCTTCTCCTCTTCAGCGACTTGAGCAGCTTCAATGACAATGGCGGCCTCCTCAACAGGAGCCTCAATGGAAACTTCTTCAACGTCATTAATGACCTCATCAATGACTTGCTCAACTGGTGCTTGAGGCTGTTTTGGTTTTGGTGGTTGAGACTTCTTCTTTGGTTGCGGTTTTGGTGGAGTGGCAATGGAAGCCCAAGATTGGTTAGAGGTCGAAGGAGTTGGTTTTGGTTTGGATTCCTCTTTTGGTTGTTCTGGTTCTGGCTTGGTTTCCTTTGGTTGTTCTGGTTGTGGTTCTGGTTGTGATTCTTGTGGCTTAGCGGCTGGCTTTGGAGTTGGTTTTGGCTTGTCAGCAGTCAAGGCTGAAGCCCAAGAAGATGTGTTGGAGACAGGAGCTGGAGCAGAGGAGCCAGCTGGGGCAGAAGCTGTAATCTTCTTGGCTTCCTTTGGTTGTTGCTTCTTCACTGGGGCTCTTGGAGCCTTCTTGCTGTGATCTTTCTTATGGCTAAAGCCGTTCTCTTTATTTATTATCTTCTGTTCCTCTTCGAGCTGCTGCTGTAGTTGCTTTTCCAATTGCTTGTCCTTCTTGGAAATCTTTTTCACCTCATCCCACTTTTGAACGGCACCGGTGGTGATCTTCTCGATCAACGTCTCTAGCTCGACACCTGTTTGTTCCTTGATCAACTCTTCCAAATCGTTCTTGGACCAATCTGAGAAGAGCTCAGACAAAGTATTAAGCTTGAAAGTGAAATCAGGGTCTTGAGAACCATCGCTGGAACTAGATGAACTCCCATTGAATCTCTTTGATTGGTTCTTGAAGCCACCTCTGCTTCTTCTCTGTTGTGATTGCTTTGGGCCCGATGTGGCGGCTGCTGCTGGCTCAGACATTATAATAGGTGATATGTGATAAAAATGTGTGTGAATGCAGCGGTAAACCGAGTTATGTTCTCTTCACAGTATGAGGGGCTCTGAACTGGTCTGGTGTGCTGTTTCTGCTACTAGCTTGGTTGGAATCGCCGCTTTTTTGCCTCTTTTTTTTCGTCGACGAAAAATTCCAGATGTGATGGTTACCCGGTTGGCACCATCAAAATCACGTGCTTATTAGGTCATCATTTCGCTGTTTCAAGTCCATTTGTTACGAATCGAACGGCCAGGAACATGTCATGTCAATAATAACTTGGCACGACCCTGTGTTTCTATATCGTTCGGTAATCACATATGACACACGACACTCCACACAATTTAAAGTCTAAAGTGCAGAGTCTCAAAGCTACAATTTATAAAGAGGTCATTCATAAGTCAATTACGGGATACACATCCAAGCTATCTTAGACCTGACCCTTGGTGTGGAAAATGTCCAAAGCCTCCGTGATTCTAGCAGACATGGTCTTCTCACCCTCTCTAACCCAGACTCTTGGGTCAAAGTACTTCTTGTTTGGCTTGTCATCACCGTCTGGGTTACCAACCTGAGAAGAGATGTAGTCCTTTTTGTTCAAGACGTAGTCTCTGATACCAGTCAAATAAGCGTATTGACAGTCAGTATCCAAGTTGACCTTGACGACACCGTTTTTGATGGCAGTGTCAAACTCCTCTTGGGAAGAACCAGAACCACCGTGGAAGACCAAGTATAGTGGGTGGTCGGAGGAAGAACCAGAAGTCTTCTTGGCGTAGGCCTGGTGCTCACCTAGGATGGATGGCTTCAACTGGACGTTACCTGGCTTGTAAACACCGTGAACGTTACCAAAAGCAGCAGCAATGGAGAACTTAGGGTCAATTGGGGCTAGAGCCTCGTGGACAGCATACACAGTCTCTGGAGAAGTGTATAGGGAGTCCTTCGAAACGTGCTCGTTGTTAACTCCATCCTCTTCACCACCGGTGATACCAATCTCCATCTCCAGCCACTGGTTGATCTTGGCCATTCTGGTAAAGTACTTGACACAGGTGGCAATGTTCTCATCGTCAGTCTCCTCAGACAAGTCCAACATGTGGGAAGAGAACAATGGCTCACCGTGCTCCTTGAAGTAAGCCTCATCAGCCTCCAGCATACCATCGAACCATGGCAATAGCTTCTTGGCACAGTGGTCAGTGTGCAAGACAACTGGAACACCATAGATTGGGGCAACAGCTCTGATGTAGTGGGCAGCAGAAATGGCGCCAGCAATGGAAGCCTCTTGGTTGGCGTTCTTGATACCTTTACCAGCAAAGTAAGCAGCACCACCTTGGGAGGTTTGCAAAATGATTGGGGAGTTGTTGTCTCTGGCAGCTTCCAAAGCAGCAACGACAGTGGAAGATGAGGTCACATTGATGGCTGGAATGGCAAATTGGTGCTCCTGGGCATAGTCAAACAAAGCCTTGACATCTTCACCGACAATAACACCGGATTTTCTCTTTAGAACGTCTTGAACACCCATTGTGAATTGATAAAATTGGTTCTGGATCCTGGGGCTGGGAAATTTCAGGGAGCAACACTCTGCTTTTTTATATTTTTTGTCCGAAGCAGTTTTCCACATCAAATGATGGTGAGTGCGGCCCCTACCAAAAATAACTAACTGCTCAGACAACGCTGAGAAAAGCGTCAGAAGAGTGGCCGGTGATAGAAAAAGTTTATCAGGAAAGGTGAATAGCATGACTGGGATGAATTGATGTGCTTATAGGTGCTTTTTTTTTTATCATCTATACCAATTCGATTGGGTTCTGATGGTTCAAAAAAGGCTCTACTCAAAAATCTATCACATGATGGCTGGTGTCAGGTGCTGCTAAACATATTGGTCACTTGCGTTGCCAAAAGATAAGAAGACTGACATTACTGCCCACCACATACAGAATTGAGTTGTCAGGTGGACTTCAGCATCAAATCCATATCCTCAAACATCTCACAAACGCCTGTTGTGTCAAAACACATGTTGGTGGGGAGCCCGGAGAATCTAGGAACCCCCCGGAGTACTCATCATACCTGTTTTCTACGGGCTTCTTTGGGCCTTTCGATACTGATCACAAAACTGGGGTAAAATTGATGGGAGTTGTACAACTTATAGAGAACCGATGTTGATAACACTAAACAGAACCCTCATTGAAACTTGTTTCTGTTGAGTATCCTTCAATCAAGCAACAGTGTGCACCAACAGCTCCTAATGAATAACCGACGATCTCTAGTATCGATGAGATAGGGTCACTGAACAAAACCACAGGCACCGTCAGGACAAGAAGCAAAATATATAAAATCCTCTTGGTCAGCACTATTTCCTGTCCTCCAACTGTGAACTCCACGTCGACAATCTGGACACTTTTCAAGTAAACGAAGCCTCCAATAAACGCCACCAAAGCCAGAAGTAGGTACAGGTTCTTAAACAACAAAACCAACAATGCCACCAGTAATGACAGCAGAATGTAGTTCCCATTGAAGAACGAGAAGTTATTGGTGGCGCGATCCTTTAATTCTTGCACTGATTTGGGAATCGAGACTCGCTGCATTTTCAGGAACTGATTCAAAGGCTTGACATTGTGTGTGAGCTTGTAGTGGAGATATGGGGACCACTCCCTCAATTTGTCTTCATATCGATCGCGCAGCGAAAGTAGTGGTGTTGAGTATGGACTGTCTGAAGGCATGGTGTTTTTTGTAGTAGTGTCAGGATGCACAATACGTTCCTAATCAAACTTTTCGCGTCTTTGGGATCAGAGAATTTTATGTAAGCACCCACAAAGTCAAGAGTCGAGAGTCCAGAATTCCAGAGTTCAGGGTTGCAGTTTACTACGCTTGCAATTACTACAGTTATTCAGGGGGTATTGGACCATTTCAACATTAATTCTCAAAGATCCGTGCTCCATACTCTCAGTGCTTCTGCTCAGCCTGCAGAGGAGGCATCATCCCAAAAGGAGGAAAAGGCATCATTGGCAGCATAGGCATTGGGAACTGTGGTTGAACACCGTTGATATCCTGTCTCTTATTTGCTGTATCATCATTCTGACTTCTCTTTACACCACGCTTCTCAAATTCAGAATCCAGATAGCTGTTGATCTCCCTGCTCAAATCCTCTTCAGGCTTCAACTGGTCCAGGAAAATATCAGCGTTGCCACATTTTGGACAAACAAAGTCTGATTCAAGGAGTGAATCTTCAATTGATGCCCTAGAGTATGTGGTATTACAACATGGCGTCGTCACTGGATCCTTCATAATCTTTTGATCTGTCGGATTCAGGAACCTTGGATCAACGCTGGCTTTCAAGTCATCCAAGATCTCATCATTATTATCCAATTTCTTTTTAAACGTCTGCCATGTCTTATCATCTGCAACTTGAACGACATATTTACCCTCCTCATTCATCATATAACTTTTGGTAGGATCATCATCTGGGTTCTCGACTGTCTTCAAGTATGTCTTTGGAATACCTGTAGTTCTCTTAACTCTCTTACCCTCCCAATTTGGATCATCATTAGTTGGACAATTCTTGATCCAGTGGTCCTTGGACCCACAACGATAGCACATGTATCCAGGTGGTGGCACGTCTTCAGGGTTATTGGATCCAGTGGCAGTAGGCTTGTTGTAAATCGGTGTGGCACCAGCCATCACCTGTTGTGTTTCCTTCCACTGATCACTCTGGTTTGCAAACATTGCATTGATTCTCTCCTCTTCGGTCATTCCCTCGCTAGCAGTGTTTGCATTTTGGTTGTTTTGGTTGTGACTGTTGGTGTTGATCGTAATTCTGGTGATTTTGGACTTTCCAGTCACATACCTACTCGCTGTTCCCTTGCCATGTTTTGCTGGAGGGGATCTTCTTGCAATGACTGAGCTTGAACGGGGTATCACCACACTATCATCTGCATACTCTTCGTCTGTATCACTGTTGTAGATTTTCAAGTCAAATGATGTCCCATCACCCAGCTTGTTCTCTGAAATAATCTCCTTCTTAAGGTCAAAGACAGTAATACCTGTACCGTCAAAGAGGATACGTGAGGTTGCCTTCTGCGAACGGAAGCGATAGAAAATTGTAGACGACATTTGTGTGTCTGTTCTGTTCGTGTGGCGTATGAAAGAAGTGTTTGTAATGATCCTTCACTTTATTCCAAGGTATCGTTCTGGCTTATGTCATCTGTTCGGGCAACACTTTAGGTAAAGCACATCTTTTTGAGTTTCCAACAAACTGCAATCTTTTGTCCTGACCAACAACTCGTGCCTCCTTTAACGTACCGCTGACAGGGAAATATGAGTAATCAGGGATACTACGAGCTATATAGAAGATCCACGTATGTGTTTTCCACTTCAATTAAGCGCCATGGATCGTTTTATGTGCAATTACTAATCTGACAATAGCCTTGGTACCTCTTTGGCTGATGCCCTAGACACTCTGATTTCGTGAGTATGAACCTTGAGAATATCTTTATGAGCGTCCACTGACCGTTTTAAGTGATCAAAGAATCCAACCCCAGCTCGCAATGAGTATTTTGGCCAATGTGAGTACTGAGTCCTTGTGGAGGAAACACACATTCGACATACTAACAGCGTTTTGCAGTTTGACAGAGTCGTCTCGGAATCAATGAAAGAGAATGTCAAGTCTAAACTGAACTTCAAGGGACATCTACATACCTACAGATTCTGTGATGACGTGTGGACGTTTGTACTTAAGGATGTGAATGTCAAGTTGGATCAAAATGAGACCGTAACTGCCGACAAGATCAAGATTGTTGCATGTAATGCTAAGAGGACTGGTGAAACATGAGTTTAAGCTATTAGTTGCTCCACCCGCTTATGTACTCTTTGTTCTTGGGAATTGGTGACTCTGTATTCTATGAATGACTTTGTAACGAATAATTTGTACGCAAAATCTTACTTCCCTGTGCTATTTATTCAACTCACTTCTTTCAAGGACAACTTCTAAAGATCTATGCGATTGCGCCTACAATTTGCTTGGCATCACCAGTAGTGTTACTCAAGTGCGGTGAAATGAATTATTTTCCCTCAAATCCTACCATTTACAAATATATAGATAGATAGATAGGTGATAGTTGTTTAGTGTAGTGTACTCTATAACCTTCAAGATAGATGTCATGATTTATGAACTATGCGGTTTTATTCGATTTTAGCGGTAATATTACGTAAATGCTTTGGTTGTCCCGTCGGAAGTCCGTCTGACTTGAATTTGGGATTCGAAAGGAAATTTGATTTTTAAATTCAAAATGGGAAACTGTCTTTCTATAAACATTAATATAGTAGATATTATTATGTTTATAGAGTACACCTTCCTAATCCCGAAGCTTACCCTATTAGGATATTGGCTTAGAACTTTACATTGTTTTGTCCCATTATGGCAATTCCAAACTAGATATGAGACAAAACGTTACTATATTTACTATATAAGAAGCCATGGACTCTCTTCAAGAGATCCATATCTTCTCCCTACTCGTTAGGGCTGGCTAGATACACATATTAAACGCTTGCTACACAGGCATTAATCCACTAGCACTGTCCCTAACTTAGCCATTACGCTACACAACTATAACATATTATGATTTAAAATAATAGTAATAATTTGAACAGGACCGGTGTTTGAAGAGTAATATAAATAATTCATGTCTGTGTAGCAGGTCTCTTTCGATGGAGCCTTATTTCTTTAATTTTAGTGGAGCTAAGGACGTGTTTGAAACTTTTTGGGTTAGGGTCTGGCGAGATTCCGAATTGCACAAGCATTCAGATGAATATTTTGGTCTTTGGAAACTTAAACTTCATTATAATTTATTAATCGATAATTAATATATTTCTACAAAATGGAAGGTACTGTGAACTTATGGAGCTTGATCTACTTGTCAAGTCGGAGGTGCAACCAAAATCCAACTTACTTAATTACTTTTCAGATTTCATCACTTGTGAGGATTTGGAAATATATTCTAGACTTGATAGGCGATTTTAGTAGCGAACTTCTACTCGAAGAAGAGTGACATTAATTGTCTCTTAATAGTTTGAGTGTGAGTAATTGAGAGAACGCGGATGGGTAAAAAGGCCTGGAGTTGAGCAGGTGGGTATATTACCGAATTGTGAGTGACAGTGACTGATGTTGTTGATGTTGATTCAGAGGCACATTAACCTTTGAAACAGAATCGAATCTCAAATATTAGAGAGATGAGACTCGTGAATTTCCATTTACTAAACACACATCATTGCAATAGCTGGCTTTTTGCAGGGGCTACGTTAGACATTTAGGATCTAACCATAACGAGGGTTTGGTCAGGAACTGGCCAAACAAACTCTAATTGAAGGGACTGAGTAAAATATAAGTGTATAGGAAATTCTATACAGTCTATTGCTTACCATTGGAGAAGGATATAACGGCATACTTGCCACTAGATAGCCAACCGAGCTTGTTCTCATTGGTCTTACCCCAGTTTTCCGTGACTTCGTCGTAGACACCTTCAGCTAGACCAACAATCACATCTGCCTTGACAGTTCTTAAGGCCAGGATCTTGAGACCTTGAATAGCAAGTGGTCCGATTGAGTCAACAAATGGGGTAGTGGCTGGCCATCTTCTGTCACCGGTAAGTTTTCTGTAATTCATATCACCTTTGAAGATAACAAGAGAGGATTCTGACAGAAACTTGTACAGTTCAGCACCACCATACTGAGTCTCTTCTGGTGTGATTTTGTGGAAATCATGGTCCAGAGTCCAGAAAGGAGAGGTTTGTAGAGTTAAGGTGCCCCTGTTATTCAAGAACTCAAGTTTGTTGATGAGGAAGTCAAGCTCGGCTCTGTGATCACTGAATACAGATGCATCCTTTAGTAGGGTAATGAGGATGTAAAAGTCCTTGATGTTAACATCGGACACCATCCAAGGAATGTCCTTTGTGTGTAGAACAACTTGGTCAACTAGTTTTAAGTCAATGAGGAATAGGGCAAAGACGAGGTCAGTGTATAGTTCAAAACCAGAGTTGTCCAACACAAAGTCGACTCTCTTGATAGCATTGCTGGAAGATTTCAGTTGTGTCCAGGCAGCATCCAGGTCGTTGGTGAGAATTTTGTCCTCAGATTCTTTACGAGCCCTGGAGCCCTGTATGGACTTGATATCTTCAAGAGTGGCAGTAGCTAGAAGGGACAAATCAGTAGCATTACCCCATAGTGAGATCTCAGCAAACTCCTTGAATAGGACCTTGAGTGACTCCTCATCGAGTTGGGGGTTAAGCTTGAGATCTTCGACAAGTTGATGGTAACGAACCGCCAGTTCAGTGACACCATGGACAGACTCCTTAAAAGAGTCTGCCTTCAAATTGGCAAAGATATCGTAGTTGAACCATTCAGAACGGTACACGAAGGACTGGTTGATGACACGGTAGAGGTAGTTCTCCAACGCCAACCATGGGCCAGTGAGCCACGTGTAGCCCTTGCCCTTGAGCTCAGCGTTGTAAGAGCGATGTGCGAGGTCAGTGTCATCATCAGCGAAGCCAGTGACTGGGCCGTCGTTCTCGACATCCTGCTTCAAAGAACAAAGCTCTTCGACAATGGCCTGACCTTGTTCCTGAGCTGTGGCGTTGGAGGCGGAGATGCCAGCCGTAGCAGCAAGCACATCGTCAATTGCATCCTGGATGATTTTGATCCAGCGGACTCTGGCTGTGGAGAATGCGAAGGAGTCAGTGTCCTTGTTGAAGTAGACAGAAGGAAGCGACATTTTGGTGGTGATAAGTGGCACAATGACTTCCTTCGATAGAGGAGGACCCAGCGGGCTTTAAATAGAAAAAGAAAAAACAACAACCTCCGGTAATGATCGGTGCGATGAGGTCCATTTCAGCTGATCACCAAACCCCACCACCATTAATCACATCACACCATGGCAAAATCACTAAAGGAAGCATTCAATGACTGTCTTCAGGCTTCAGAAACGCTGGAGTCGCTGGGAGTGAGACATGATTCACTTCAATACCAGGAAAAACTTTCATCAGCCATCCAGCAATGGCTTCTCCTCCAGCGTGTCACTACAACAGCTTTCAGCAATAACGAAACCATCGAAGACCTCAACACAGCAGAGCTCAAGTTTCTAGCCGTCGACTTCCACATTTCGCAACTATATGGCCAGCTCACTGAACCATCCAAGCAGCACAACCTCAAGAAGTGCATTCTGTTACTCTTGTCATTCCTAGCCAGACTCAGAGATTATGAACTACTAAGCAAAGGTGATTCTGAAAAGCTCGACAAACTCAAAGAGAATCCGTTCGAGATCGCAAACCTTCATGCTTCTGCTATGCTTAGAAGAGATGAGAAGATTGCCGATTACAAACTAGGGAAGTCCCTGGCTGAGAAGCTCAAACTTTTAGAGAACCTTGAAAACGATGAACAAGAGTACGCAAACGCAGATGAAGATACAATTAGAGATCTATACATTCAACAGTTGAAACTATTCACCATCAAGTCTTTTGACAGCATTCGCATGATCACTCAAGAGCTTGAGATTCTACAATACATTCCAGAGGAGCCACAAATCACTGAGATCAAGGATGATAGAGAGAAAGCAAAAGATCCAACCAACTTCACTGACAGATTAGAATCAATTTCCAAAGAATTTTTATCCAAGGAGGGCAAGATCCTCAAACCATTTACCATCGTTAAGAGAGAGGATCTCAAGAAGAAGGTTTATGGTACTGGTCAGTATTTACCTACCATGACTGTTGAGGACTACCTTGAACAGGAACTTGCTAATGGTGGAATGGTATCATCAGCACCAGAACCAGAGGAGAGTTCGGATGAAGATGATTATGAGAAAAATGACAGAGACACTTACAAGGCCAGAGAGTGGGACGAGTTCACTGAGACCAATAGAAAGGGTAGTGGAAATACGATCAACAGAGGTTAAAATCAGGATGTCTATTCTTTTTAAACAGTCTGTAGACGCCTGATCTCCTTGTTCAAGGCACGTTGCTGATTCTTCAAATCATCAAGGCTCAAGACATCGTCCTCCTCCTCATTCATGTGATAGATGATCCACTTGTCATCATCCTTGAAATTCTTCAATGAGTTCAGGACCAGAATGTAAAGATCAGAAATCACTGACAATTGCTCCAAATTGGCCTGTGACTTGAACTTGTAAATGAACTCATACAATGCCTCCACTGCATTTCTGAAGTTCTTATTCTTGAAACGGAAGGAGTATAACACCTTGTAATAAAACAAGGTCTTGTCGAACCCAGCCTTAGAGACACCAGCCCTCTCATATAACAACTCATCCACTAGCTTCTGGTTCTTCAAGAAATCGAAGTCTAATAGCTTGTCAATTGACTTGGTTTTCAGTAACTTGGAGATCAATCTCTTCAATGACTCGCGTTTCAAGTCTTCACTAGTGATATTGTTCAGAGCAAACTTCACATTTGCCAAATCCTGTAGTTCCAAAGAGATAGTGAACAGACAATGGAACTTCTGCTCCCTGTATTCGTCATCAAATTGATCATTGACAAAATGTTTCTTGGAAATACATAGGTGAATGAACTGCGAAGCTTGAACAAAGTAATAGTTATTCAGGAACAGAATCGCCAAGTTGAGGTAATATTTGGACAACTTGGTGTTGCAGAAAACGGTGAAATCATCAATTGGAGCAAGAATATTCCTTTGCTCAGGAGTAAGTTTGTGTATGGTAATGAGGGACTCGTTAAGGATAAAGTACTTCGAGGAGCGTTCTGGGCGACTGATCTTGAAGAAAATGACAGATCTCAAGAGTTGGCCAATTGGAGAGGAGTCATCCAGGAAAGAAAGGAACTTGTGGTATGCCAGGTCACAATATCCATGAGCGATTAAAAAGACGATTGTTTGGAGTAGATAGTCTTCAGAATTCACATATTTCACCAGCTGCCCCTGTAGAACAGAGACCAATGAATCATTCGTGAATTGCAAACCATCAGTTAAGTGGGAATTGATCAGATGACCCGATAAGTTTAATGAAGAGATCTCATCAATGTCCAACTTGAGCTCCGCAGTCAGGTTGATTTCAACAGTAGCTCTGAAGATGAAGTACTTCTTGAACAACTCAAAAAGTTTCGCTAAATATGAGTTAACCAGCTCCTTGTTTTCAAACTCAAGAACCAGCAGCAAGGTCAGAAGGTCAAATAGAACAGTGAAGTTGGTACCCAAGATCTGGCCCATTGACTCTGAAACCAACGAAGACCCTTGAGAGGTCAGTTTAGAGGAAATAATACTGGTCAATGTCTCATCAATAGTGCCCTTCTCTAAAAGCAGAAGTAGTTCCCCAACAATTTGCAAGAAATCCTCGAGTTCACTCAGCTGCTCAACAAGGCTGTTTAAATTGTTTGAATTCACCTTGTTATTCAGAGCAAAGTCATAGATATCAGCGGAAACCTGCTTGATTGGCTTGTTGTTGGAATTGCTCTGTGTATGAAGGACAATAGAGTTCAGAATATCCTCTTGGATCTCCTTGTCCAATGATTTCTTGAAATTAGAGATGATGTCCAGGAATCTCAATTTTGGGGCAAGAAGGGAAGGTATGTTCACTGCCGCGGAATGGGTTCTGTTTATGAAGTAATGTTCAAGATCAGTTAGTGTCCTGATAGTGCTGATACCTTCTTTGTTGATCAAAATAATGAAATCATCCTCAATATGCAGTTTCAGAGATTCCTTTGTCTGTTTCTGAAACTCTTGACACAGTGAATCAAATCTAACCCATTGTGTTTCAAGAGTGGAGCTGTAGTTCTTATCAAAGGTGATACCTGAGCCAACCAGATTGTTCACCTTATCCAAAATAGATAAGTCGTCAACAGGTGCTTGTGCTTGTGGAAGGAAATGCTCTTGGAAAATGGACACAGCAGTGAGTACGATTTGATTAGAGTAACTCTGGAAGATCTTGCGGTTGTAGAATTGCGACCAATCTTCATTCTCTAGCTTGGAAAGGACAAATGCATTATTGTTGGACTGTGTAGTGATGTTCCATTCAGATGAACCATCCTCCTCGATTGTAAGGGATTGGATGACTGATGAGGAACCACTCTTCCAAAGGACCCAGAGCTGTAGGGTCTTAGCCTTGGATATTAGTTTGAAGTCACCCACTGACCAAATGGATGTTGACTCGGGTAGGCTCACCTTGTATTCGAAATTGGATCCAAGATCAATTATGTCTAATGGCAAAGATTGGAGCTTGAAGAGTTTGAAGATACCATTACCAATTGGAAGGAAAATGGATAGGAAAGTCCCGTTGTCCTCTGTATCTAGAATACTTAGAAGTTTGGTTGGCTGAGAGTCAAGCAAATCCTTGTTTGATGTTGAGTCCAGAACGAATTCATTTAGATTCTTCTCCAGAAGCAGAGTCTGCTCTGTTTTAGACCATACACGGAGCCTTTTGCTGATCGTAATAGTGATTATAAGATCCTCATAGTGCACACAATCAACAACTGTCTTTTCTGATAGACCAGGAGGTACGACAAACTTGGGTTTGCTGGACCATGGTTTGAAGAACTTTCCTAAGCTCTCAAAGTAGGAGTTGTCACTGAATAACACAGGCTCGAACGCAAAGTCATTCAAGTTCTTCTGCAAACCAATGATACCACCGTCCTTTAGTAAAACAACAGTGTAATCTGGATTGTATGAGTATAGTAGATGTGGCTTTCTTATGTCAAAACCGTATGCATTGGAGATGTAGCACCATTCCTGGTATTCTTGGGAGTTGATTGAAAATGACCCTTCAAAGAACTGAGTTACAGCAAAACTGATGGTGAAAAGTGCACCTGACTCTGAAATTGCATCAATGATAATAAAATCCAAACCATCATTATTAACAAACGAATTGATCACAAAACAATTGGAAAGGATCTTGTCAGGCAAGTTGATCTTCAAATTCTGCATCTGCACATTGAAATTGTTATTCAGGGCGATCGGCTGAAGTAGAATGGATCTTGAGCCATTGACCAGCCTATAGACGATTCTTTGTGGCAACGATCCATGCTTCAACAACAGCACACCAGTGCAATCATTAGTCAATGTGAGATTGAACGCTGTTTCAGCATCAATCTTAGTTTCGGCATCTTGGTGGGCCCAAAGATGACGTGCAACGTCAAGCTCAACAGCAGAGTAATTCCCCGGACTGCTGTCTGTACGGATGGTACGCGATACAAGCGACATGAGGTCTAGTACTGTTTACCACAGAGTTGGTGTGATCTGGTTTGTTTGTTTACGATTTTTCCCTACTTGGAACGAAATTTTACTGAACACCCATACACCCTTATTCTGTGCCCTAAATTGCGAATAGTTCCCTTTTGGATCTTTATGGTATTTTTCGCGAATAAAGGCCGGGTAACTGGTTCGGTTTTTCTAGCTCTTTTCTTTGAACCGAAAAATTTTCCAAGCTTAAAAAGTTTTATTCCTTTTACATGAGGAAGAAAGCGCCAATTGAAACTGAAGAAACAGAGAAAAAGTAAGTGACCAACACAATTTGAGCACCAAGAGCTTTGTCTGTTTGTTTGACTTACTCTGATGAACCAAATAAAAATTTCAAACTAGAGTATATGACAATTGTGTGATTTTAAATTTATTATGCACTGAGAAAAGCAGAAAACAGGCAATATTGGTCGTTCTCTAACAGATTAAAGGACCTTGAACTAACAGTTTTGGTTAGATTGTGTTGAGTATAGGAGTACTCCTCTTATTTTTTCTCTGGTGTCTTTGGAAACTTCACTTGGTAAGTTATCATTGTCAATTCACTTGTAAATTCTTTGGCTCTGGGGTCTTTATGATGATTTTAACAAAAACAAAAGCTGGAATTACCTTCTGATTCATACTGAAAGATAGTTTTTGCATTGACTGACTGAGACCCTAACCTATTGAATTGAAGTGTTTGTTTGACGATAGTGATCATTGACTAACATTTATTAGATCAATCATTTAGCTTGCTCCAATAGAGAAATATTCATTGATATGACGAGGCACAGCACTGGGCACCGACTTTAGTATGAGTGGACACGCTTTTAATGTGGACTTAGAAAACCCACGCTACTGATCTTTGAGTATTTTTTTCCTAAATGGACTTGTTTTCAATGAAGGATCATTTGAGTTGCATTTTGAGATCTGTAAGTATTTACAACAAGAGTTGCTATTGCTTCATGGAGAGTTCACGTGATGAGACTTTATAGATGACGAGTCAGATTTCGGGATGCCCGATGATGACAACCTTTTTTTTAATACCATTCATGCTTTACTGAATTGAACTTTTCATGGAAGCACATAGTTTATCTCTCTTGAGATCCTCAAAGGTCAAGACTAACATCTATACAGTATGATTAATGAAAGAAAGGCTTTTTTCAACTTGTTTTATTTTATGACACAAGATGATACTGAAATAAAAAAGACAAGCATATGTCTGATTCTTAAAAGAAGACACACTATTTCCTGTCTGATGTCATTGAATTTTAAAACAAGTTTCACTTGTGATCTCATTGGTACGTTTTGTTTGCAGCTTCTTGTTGCCAAAGAAGTGTCGTTAATGATGATCATCCACATTTCACGACGGTCAACTGCGTGGTCTCTATGTTAAGGGATTCACTTTGATGATAATCCGCCCCTGACAGGGCGTGGTCCTGACAGCAACACTTCTTTGGTCAATTCGTTCTATGGTTGTGACATTATACTAACAATGTTGTATAGAAGTATGTACTGATCTGCCTCTTTTGCAACCAAACGCAGTGTAATAGATCCTTTTTGGGGATGAAAACATAACCATTTAGTAACCAGGATTCCAGATGATTGTTTTACTTTAACGATTTGCATGTCAGTCTGAATGAAAAGGGTCCATTACTTTTTTGTTGCAGGGCTCACAGGGATTTGTACTAACAACAAGACAGAAAGTATAGCCTTCGAAAATATATCTAACAACTTGGGATCCACGTGTAGTACCCTCTATTCCCTCTTAACTGGCTTCCAGAGGTGCTGCGGCTCATATCCCTTGATGCACACTTCTGTGAGATTGGTGACAGAATAGACGAGATTTGGAAAATTTTAAATGACTCAGCGATTTTATTTTTTTTCCTCGTTATCAAGAAAAAATCCGATCAGAAAAATCTTTCACTTCCCAAAATCATCAAGGTTCTATCCATTCTTTGAAGCACCACCCAGACGCCTCCTTTGGAAGTTTGAGCTGCACCACTACAAATTCTGCTAAGAGCAATTGTTTATGACATTTGCCTCCATATTCACTTGTCAAGACTACATCTCTGATCACATTTGGAAAACCAACCAACAATAAAGAAAGAAACCATGAACTCCCTCATTGCCAGAAACTACTCCGCTGCTAAGGCGCTTTTCCAAAGATCAAGTGTTCGTTCTTTGGCCACTAGCTCTACTGCTACTACAACTGCCAAACTAGACCGTGCTACTTTGACCATCAGAAATGGTCCAGTGTTCAATGGGTACTCTTTTGGTGCTAACAAGAATGTCTCAGGTGAGGCTGTCTTCACCACCTCCCTAGTTGGCTACCCAGAGTCCATGACTGATCCATCATACAAGGGTCAGATATTGGTCTTTACTCAACCTTTGATTGGTAACTACGGTGTCCCATCTGGTGAGGCCCGTGACGAGTTCAACCTGTTGAAGTACTTTGAATCTCCTCATGTCCAATGTACTGGTATCGTTGTCGCTGATGTTGCCCTGAAGTACTCTCACTGGACTGCTGTTCAATCTTTGGCTGAGTGGTGTCAAAAGGAGGGTGTTGCTGCCATCACTGGTGTCGACACCAGATCTATTGTCACCTACTTGAGAGAACAAGGTTCTTCCTTAGCCAGAATTTCCGTTGGTGAGGAGTATGATGCTGACCAGGATGAAGCTTTCTCTGACCCAGGGTCAATCAATTTGGTCCATAAAGTTTCTACCAAGGCTCCTTTCCACGTTGCCTCCACTGGTGACTACCATGTTGCTGTGATTGACTGTGGTGTCAAGGAGAACATATTGAGATCTTTGGTTTCTAGAGGTGCCTCTGTCACTGTTTTCCCATACGACTATCCAATCTACAAGGTTGCCAACAAGTTTGATGGTATCTTCATCTCCAACGGTCCTGGTGACCCAACCCACTGCGCTGCCACTGTCTACAACTTGCAAAAGACTATGGAGCAATTCGATCTTCCAATCTTTGGTATCTGTCTAGGCCACCAACTTCTAGCCCTAGCTTCTGGTGCTAAGACTGTGAAATTGAAATATGGTAACAGAGCCCACAACATTCCTGCATTGGACTTGACCACTGGTAAGTGTCACATCACCTCCCAGAACCATGGTTATGCCGTTGATGCTTCCACTCTACCATCTGACTTCAAGCCATACTTCATCAATTTGAATGACCAATCCAATGAAGGTATGATCCACACTTCTAAGCCAATCTTCTCTACCCAATTTCACCCAGAGGCCAAGGGTGGTCCATTGGATTCTTCATATCTCTTTGATAAGTACTTTGAGGATATCAAGGCCCACAAGGCCAAGGAAACTGAACTCGTCGGTGCTATCAACAACAAGCCAGATGAGCTTTTTGTTGGCGTATTGGCAAAGGAGAGAGTCCAGTAATTAGAATACAGTCACATTTAATAGATATTTACGGTTTTTAGAATTGGCTTTGTTGACATGTAGTCTTAAATCGCGACTTTTTTTTTTTGACGCGAATCCAACTCCAAAACGCAGGTAATGTGTTGACTCTTTGCCACCATCTTGAAAGCAACCATAAGCATCACTCCATCTAGGTAATGGCCACAAGCAAGCCTGACAATGGTCTGGCAGCTCGCCTGAGGAAGCTTTCACGCAAAGAAATTCAGCGCAGAGACGTGTTTGGGCGCACAGTGCTCCATCTTGTCTGCATTTTGGGCCGGTTCGACTTGCTGCCTGAACTTCTCAAGAACACCAACTTGGCTATTGCAGTCACGGACTACGAGAGTGGATGGACAGCACTTCATTGCTCCATCTTCTATGGGAAGCTCTCATGTGCCAAACTTTTATTGGATCATCGTTATGACCTCATCAAGTGCAAAGACCGTAGCGGGCTGACTGCGATGGACCTCTACTACCTCCAGTACTCACTCCAGGGACTCAAGATCTTACCCACTTCGATCGGAAAAGATGACACCAACTACGTACAGCGATTTGACAATGCGGGTGATTTCACGATTGAGAGTGATGACACGATTTGGTGGGACAAGGACCACAGAGGTGGATCGGACGTGTACACATTTGGCTCCAATGTGAACAACCAACTGGGCACTGGCGACTCGCTGGACAGAACCAAAGCTCCATATAAAGTCGAAATCAAGAATTTCAGACTTGATGACGAGGAACTGACCATTGCTGAGAGGTTGGTCAAGCCACGTCTGAAGACCATAGTCTTATCCAAGAACCACTCCATTATCTTAACAAATGAAAATTCAAACAACATTCTGATATCAGGAGACTCATCAAGAGGACGACTGGGAAATGAGAGCTTAACGCAGAACTTTAAATTCAATCACATTGATTTCTTTCAGCATGACCATATTGTGGACGTGGCTGTATGTGATGAGCATTCACTTGCACTCAATTCAAATGGTGAAGTGTATGCATGGGGTCTTAACAACTGCTACCAACTTGGATTCTCCACTGACAAACTGAAAGGAAAGACCGAGTCATACTCGACTGAGCCCAAAAGAGTGCTCCACGTGCTCAAAAAGTACAAAATCAAGGGAGTCGCCTGCTCCAAAACTCATAGTGCTGCCTTTGCAGATAAAACACTGGTATTATGGGGTCTCAATACCGGGCAGATGAACTTTGTGAGCACTGGTGATCAAATCACGGTTGGAAAGTACAAAGGTATTACCCAGATTCCCAGAGATACACAGTTCAACCACAGGATTAGGCAAGTCATCGCCACCAATGACTCAACTATTGTTCTCTTGGAAAACAACGAGTGCCATATCCTTGTGAATGGAAGTCATTTGAAGTTTCTGCTCCCGGTTTCTAAGACCTTGAATGATGATTTTGAGCACTTCAAGCCTTCCGTCTTTTCTAAGAGAAAGAAAATTCTCAAATTGGTTGCTAAAGACTGTTCCAAGATTGGTATTCTTTACAATGATGGCTCTGTTGTGAACTTTGGCGTTGACAAATCAACTAGAGCCTCGCATACCAGGTACACTCCTGTTTGGACTCCAAGAAACTCACATCTGAAGTGCATGGATGTTGACATTGGTGAAGATGGCTCTATTATCATTTGTGCAAAATCTGGATGCGTTTTCAAGAGAATATCCAAAGGTGGCAAGATTAATGAGTTCAAGTTCAAAAAACTGGAGAAATTGTCCAAGATCGTGAAAGTTTCGTGTGATTCCCTATTTGCATCGTTTGGGTTTATTAGGGATGACATTGACCAGCTGCCTTTACAACTGAAGAAGGATTCTTTCTATCAAGACATTGCACATCTCTCACCACTAACTCCATTTACTCCAGACAGAAAGCAAGCTGAGCTGGTTAATTTTGATGACTCTGACCAGTACGTCATTGACTTTCTCCACAGGCCAGATTTCGAAGTGGAAGACGAAGATCTTACATTGTTCCGGAGAAGTTTTGCTCAGGTTGATGATGATGAGGATGGTGAGATCAAAGATCCATTACTCAAGGCCTATAGTGAGAGGTGGCATAAACCACAAGACTTCAAGTCTACTTGTGCACCATTATCAAATATTGAGTACCTGGAGCTGATCCAGAGTGAAGATCTAAAGTACAAACTCAACACTGACAACTACTTCATTGGTAAAGAGTACGACGTGAGCTTTGAGGTTGATGACTGTTTTGTTGGTGCGCATTCGGAATTCTTGTTCTCTGTCGAGAAGTTCCAACAACTCCAGGAATCTTCGATAACTGTGGATGAGATATCGTTCAACAGAATGAGCCAAGGATTGATCAAGGTAGATAACCTTCATCTCCAGTCTTTGCTCATCATTTTCCACTTTCTGTACACGGGAGTGGTTCTAAAACCCTGGGAAGGATATGGTACACTAGATGTTCCACGACTATGGAAAACGGTGAAAAATGAATGCTCCAAGCTCTTTGAAGGTTTGAGCATTTTGAATGGATTGGAAGCTTTCCGTGGCTCATCAAACCTCACCCTTCCTGATATTGCACAGTTTGGAAACGATGTCACTATTCTTTTATTTGATGGAGAATCGATCGAGTGCAGTTCATTGATGTTGAGATCAAGAAGTGCATATTTCGAGACATTATTTTCTGAAAGATGGGAAGAAAATGATCTGGAAGTGTTGGTGTTTACACATGTGAGCAAAACCGTGTTCCAGGTAGTTCTGGATTACCTCTATGGAAAAGAACAGCTATCATTGTGGGATGATCACACAGAGATCAAGTCAATCACTGAGTTCATCAACTTACAGTTCGATCTTATTGAAATCAGTGATGAGCTATTATTGTTTGGCTTGAAAGACATGGCACAGTTGATGATTAAAGACTTCATCAACAAGGAGAATTGTCTCATTATCCTGCATCATGCAGAGGCCTTGAACTGCCAAAAGTTGATTGGTGAATGCTTATGGTTCTTGTACAATAATGTTGATCCACTACTCACTGACCCAAACTATGGAGATTTGTTATCCACTCAGATGATTACCAGAATTGACAAATATTGTCGTTGGCTGAACAGAGTCAACAAGTTGAGCGTTCATGAGACCAGAACGGCTTGGTTAGATGGTGACAGTGATACACTATTAACTCAGTTTTTGAATAACGACAGAGAGTTCAACGACATCTTTCTGGAAAGTGATGATTTTGTACCACTGTTTGATATTAAGAAGGAGAATATGCAAAAATCTCCTAGGATTGAGCTGAAGGCTGATAAATCACCATCACCCCCTTCATCAGCAATCACTACAGCCTCAGTTGAGAAGGCAATTTCTTCTTTGTCCATGAGTTCTCAAAGACGGCCGAGCATGAGTATTGATTCTGCAGTGGATTTCACCGAGCAGGAGTTCCGACCTGTGATCAACTCAAGAAGGCGGAGATCTTCAGCAAGAAGAGCATCATCCCATAGCTTCAGTCCTCCAGTCTTTACAACGACGCCAATCCAATCCAACGTTGTGCCACCTTTGAAGTCGGCACCAATTCCTATTACCAGATCGAGCTTCAGTTCCAGAAACGGATCAGCTACGTCATTGATTAGTGGAACCCCTGCATCTTTGGACAGATCTTTCTGGCCAACTATTGGAGGAGAGCAGGCCTCACTACCATCAATATCTCTCCCCAAGGCAGCTTGGTCAGGATCTAGGTCTGATATTGGGGTTTCTAAAGAAAACAGTCCTTCATCTGTGCTGAGATCAACATCACCAAGGCATAGGATCAAGGAGAGTTCATCCTCCGAAACAGGGTCGAGTTCTGCATGGAGGAACAATTCCAATCCGAAGATGTCACAGAAGGAGAGAAAGAGACTCATAAAGCAAGAGATGTCCAAGGAAGAGGAGAAGAGTGAAGAGACTGCGTCGAAGAGTGAAGAGACTGCGTCTCCTTGGAAGATTCCTGTCGAGTCTACTGTGAAGCCTTTATCAATGGCTGAAGCTCAAGAGGAGGCCTTATTGGTGAAACAAGGTGTCATTGAGAAGGGAAAGTTCAGAGATTATCAACTCAATCCTCAGAAGGTCACTGTGACTAAATCCTTTGCTGAGATCCAACAGGAGCAGGAGTTTGCTGCTTGGTGGGAAGAAGAGAGTCGCAAAGTACAGGATCAGATGAAGTCATGGAATAATTTTACAGAAGAGGGTTCCAACGCTTCTAAGAGCAAGTCTAAAGCAGATGGAGATGGGTCGGTCAATCGAAAACCCAAACCAAGAAGAAACAGACAACACTTTAGCCCATCCTCAGCATCAAGAAATCAATCTGTGCCTTGATAGCGGTAGAATCGTATTGTACATATGACGTCTTTTGTATTTTCTATTAGCTCTAGTCATCAAATTCAGTCTCTGGAAACCAGCCATATTCAGACAGTCTGATCTTTCCACTGTCTTCCCCAATAACCACACCTTCTGCCTCTAATTTTTCTCTCTGAGATGTCATCTGTGATTCTAGTCTAGATGAGATCACCCCACCACTTGAAATGACCCGCCACCATGGCACATTTTCATGATTGAATGGATAGCCGTGTACGTTGTTTTCCTCCAATGGCAAAAACTTCAATGCTTGTCCAACCTGTCTGGAGTTGCGGGGCCTGTAGATCAGCTTCGCGATGTGACCATATGTGGAGACCCTGCCTTCTGGGATCAACTGGACAGCTTCGTAAACAGCGTAGTGGAAAGCGCGTGCTTCGTCAGCACGTGGCATGATAATCACAAATAGGGATCCTGAAAGTTTATTCTCCAGAAATTGAGCTTCAAAACAAGCATATACACGGCTACACTGTTTGCTCTTAATGTGATTTAAATGACAAAATACCCAGATTTGTTGGTTTGACGCCAAAAAGAGTTTTTTTTTTCCACGATTGACACAAGAAGTTATGTTTTCGCGAATTCTTTGAAGTTCGGACTTAGATCGTGTGGCGCATACCAATTTATGCAAAGAGGCAAAAGTGGTGTTGTTTGGGAGTGTGAAAGGCATAAAAGTGAACTTGTATATGAGATAATGACTTCTGAGAGAGATACGTTGACCTCATCTCAAAAAACAAGCTAATAGGTCAAAAGAAGCACTTTTTATACTCGCCCACGCAGATATATGGCCCCTACCGGCTTAGTATATTCCCAGTTTTCGCGCAAGGTATAAACAAAACTACCCAATCGTTTTTTCTCCTTTTTTTCTTCTTAGGCAAACAATCCACAGTTGGTGGTATATTGTGACTTAGTTGTGTCAGCTTTAAGATCTTTTCCACATAGGGAGAAAGCCACACAATTATCCAAGAACTTCTTTCACGAGATCTACACCATCCAGATCTTATCACATCCATCACAGATGGTGGGTAATCTTGGGAAACTTCCCATAACGACAACAACAACAACAACAACAAGAAACTAACACAACAACAGACTAACAAAGAGGAAACTCTCATTGATAGAAAAAAGAGGTTTTTCCTCGAAGGAGAAGCCAAAGACGAACGTCTGAAAGACAAGACCGAGACCACCAAAAGATTCAAGCACCTATTGGGACTGACTGACCTATTTCGTCACTTCATCGACGTTCGTGCTTCCCGTGACCCAACAATCAAGAAACTCTTGAGAACATTGGATGCAGAGAAGAAGGCCACAAAGAAGAAGTCTAGCACACGTCGGAGAAAAACCGAAAAGGAAGAGGATGCCGAGCTGATCCACGACGAGGAGTTCGAGGAGGAAACCACCGTACTGACTGAATCACCAAGCTATATACATGGCAAATTGAGAGAGTACCAGATTCAGGGTTTGAACTGGTTGATCTCACTATATGAAAACAGTCTTTCTGGTATCCTTGCCGACGAGATGGGTCTAGGTAAGACACTGCAAACCATTTCTTTCCTCGGTCACCTGAGATACAACAGAGGTGTCGATGGGCCTTTCATTGTCATTGTTCCTAAGTCTACACTGGACAATTGGAGAAGAGAGTTCGCCAAATGGACACCAGATGTCAATGTTGCAGTCCTACAGGGTAACAAGGAGGGTAGAGCAAAATTCATCAAAGAGACAGTGATGGAGTGTGACTTTGATGTGCTTGTGACCTCATTTGAGATGGTTATCAAGGAAAAGGCTTCCTTGAAGAAGTTCAGATGGCAGTATATCATTGTTGATGAAGCACACAGAATTAAGAACGAGGAGAGTGCGCTTTCTCAAATCATTAGACTGTTTTACTCCAAGAATAGACTATTGATTACTGGTACGCCGCTGCAGAATAATTTGCATGAGCTTTGGGCCCTGTTGAACTTCATCCTTCCTGATATCTTTGGAGATGCTGATGTCTTTGACCAGTGGTTTGAGAATCAAGACAAGGACCAAGACGTGATTGTTCAACAACTGCATAAGGTTTTGAATCCTTTCTTGCTAAGAAGAGTCAAGGCAGATGTTGAAAAGTCACTTTTGCCAAAGAAGGAACAGAATCTATATGTTGGAATGACTGAGATGCAGCGAAAATGGTACAAAAATCTGCTTGAGAAGGACATTGATGCTGTTAATGGTGCTGTGGGGAAACGTGAAGGTAAGACCAGACTGCTCAACATTGTGATGCAGCTGAGAAAGTGTTGCAATCACCCCTATCTATTTGAAGGTGCCGAGCCGGGTCCGCCATACACCACTGATGAACACTTAATTTTCAACTCAGGTAAGATGATTGTCTTGGACAAGTTGCTGAAGAAGATGAAGGAACAAGGATCCAGAGTGTTGATATTCTCACAGATGAGTAGAGTCTTAGACATTCTGGAGGATTACTGCTACTTTAGGGAGTATGAGTACTGTCGTATTGATGGCTCTACCTCACATGAAGAGCGTATTGCTGCCATTGATGACTACAATGGACCTGATTCAGACAAGTTCATTTTCCTTCTAACCACAAGAGCTGGTGGTTTGGGTATCAATCTGACAAGTGCTGATATTGTTGTGCTCTATGATTCTGACTGGAACCCACAAGCTGATTTGCAAGCCATGGATAGAGCCCACAGAATTGGACAGAAGAAACAAGTCCATGTCTTCAGATTTGTCACTGAAAATGCCGTCGAGGAGAAGGTTATCGAGAGAGCTACACAGAAGTTAAGACTGGATCAATTAGTTATTCAACAGGGGAGATCGTCAAGCAAAAACACTGTCATTGGAAACACATCTAGTGACCTGGTGAGCATGATTCAGTTCGGTGCAAAGGATGTTTTTGATGGGAAGGAGTCCACAACTACTGAAACAGACATTGATGCCATTCTGAAGAGGAGTGAGGAGAAGACTTCAGAGCTGAACAAGAAGTATGCCACTTTGGGTCTTGATGACTTGCAGAACTTTACTTCTCAACAGAGTGCCTATGAATGGAATGGTGTCAATTTTGCAAAGAAGAACAACTCTGATGGATTCGGATGGATTAATCCATCCAAAAGAGAGAGAAAAGAGCAAGCTTATTCCATCGATGGTTATTATAGAGATGTTTTGGCCTCCAAATCAACTCCACAACCAAGAACTCCAAGAGCTCCAAAAGTTGTCAATATTCAAGATCACCAATTTTACAACTCACAGTTGAGGGACCTTCTGGAAAGAGAACAGTTGTACTTTAAGAAATCAGTCAACTACAAAGTGACTGTCAATGATCTAGATGATGATGACGTGTCTGAATCCTCAGAGGGTCCATCAAAATTTGAACGTAAAAGGTTGGAGCAAGAGAAGATCAATAAGTCTGAGCCATTGACACCTGAAGAGGAAGAACTCAAACAGAAGTGGATTGAGGAGGCATTCACAGAATGGTCAAGAAGAGATTTCACCAACTTTATCCAATACTGTGCCAAGTTTGGCCGTGATGACATCAAGTCTATCGCTGAGAGATTCAACAACAAGACTTTCGAGGAGGTGGCTGCATACTCTAAAACGTTCTGGGCTAGATACAAGGAGATTGAAGGGTATGAGAAATATATTTCACAGATTGAAACAGGTGAAAAGAAGTCACAGAAGTTGAACAACCAAGTGAAGCTACTAAAACAAAAGGCGGAGCAAGTGGAAAGACCTCTCACGAACATGCGGATTCAGTATCCTCCTAATAACTCGAAGCGGCTGTACTCTGAAGCTGAAGACAGATTCCTGCTTGTGGTCACAAATAAGATTGGATTGTTGAACGAGAATGTCTATGAGAAGGTGAAACAAGAGATTAGAAAATCTGAGCACTTCAAGTTCGACTGGTTCTTTCAATCTCGTACCACTCAGGAGCTTTCAAGAAGAATCAGTACGTTGTTATTGGCCATTACAAGGGAATTTGAGGGCCCTGAAGCTTTGAAGAGAAAGAGAACAAGACCAGCGAATAACAATGTTGAGCATGCAGGTTCAAACTCTCCACAGATCACTCGCCAGAGTACAGTGGAGCCAGGGAATGGTGCAGAGCCTGAATCAAAGAAACAAAAGGTGGATGTCCAATGATTTGGAGTTATGAAAGGGAATTTGAACAATCAATTGATTCAACGTAGATGGATTGTTCGGTAGGCACACGACTCATCAAAATTTACTCCAGAGCTGCGACTAGTGCATCTTGAAAACAGACAGAATCAACTTGCCTATCGCCACCACGCTTTAATTAGATTCAACAACTGATCCATGGAGTCAGAGAATAACCCTCAGCGAATTGTTGCCTGCGATGTCTGCCGGTCACGCAAGCTGCGATGTGACGGTAACAATCCTTGTGGGAGATGCCAGGCGAGCAAAGTGCACTGCCTCTACACCTATGTTCAGAAACGGAAGCGCACACCAGCAGCCTCTCGCGTCGCTAAGGAGAAAAAGGTCCCTGGAATTGAGACGCTCGATGAGAGAATGAATAAGCTTGAGTCCTTGATGACTGTTTTGGTGAACAAGCTAGACAGCCAACAACAGCAGCACCAACTGCAGTCCATTCAGCAATCACCTGTCAACAATACACCATCAGTATCTCTATCTGGTTACGGTGCAGTTAGCGCTCAATCAACACCAAACAGTCACTCCACTGATACTGCTGTTCGTGGTGTTCCATTCGTGTCTCATTCCAAAGAACAGCCCAAAAGATATTTTGGTGCACAGTCATCTTTCTCCTTTCTTGGGCCAAGAGGATTTGCTTGGCTGGCGGAGATTTCAGGTGAGGAAGCTATTCTGAACAAGTTTGTGAACTTGAATAAGAGCTACCAAGAGGTATCTGCAGTTCACATCAAGAGATGGACTGAATCCTTTGACAAGTCGAGCTTAGTGTCCTTCCCACCAAAGGAGACTGTTCAGAGAATTACTAATGTCTACTTCCGCGAGTTTGGTCAAGATAATTTGATTATCGATGCCAATGAGTTCCAGGAGATCTTGGACCTTTACTATAACAATGCGAGTGGGAGGCAAGATGATGCTACCCAGCTCACAAGTTCTGATCTTTTGATCTTGAACTCTGTTGTCGCAATTGGTGCATTGATATTGACAGAGCAGGTTTCCCTTCTGGATCCATTACTACAAAAGTATCGAGAACTGAGCGAGGCTCATCTTTCTATGGCATTATACTACTACCACAAAATTTGCATTGTAAGTGAAGGACTGAGAACGATACAAGGTGTTTTGCTGCTGATTTTCAATGCCGATCTCTGCCCAGTGCCCCAGACTAGTTACGCTCTGGTCAACACAGCAGTGAGGTATGCCCAAGATATCGGTCTTCACCGTGCAGAATCCTTGACTGGTCTCCCACAAAAGGAAGCTGCGAAGCGCTACAGACTATGGTTCAACATTCACTTAGTTGACTCCTCCCTCTGTTTGAGAGGTGGAAAACCACCAATCATCAACCCCAGTGATGTGACCCATTTGATTTCAGATGAAGACAGTTATGTGTTTGTTCCCAAGCAAGTTGTGAGAAGGATCACTGCGCTTCTAGATGCCCCAGAATTCGACCCCGTTGATCCAAAGTTCCGTTCACAATTCTCGAGCCTCGAAGTGGAACTGAGAAGTCATCCTGTCAAACTAATTCTTATGGATTATTATGCGAAACTCATGAGTCACGCAAGTTACACTTATGACAGAATATTCAAGGCGAAAGCCCTTCTGGGAAAACCTATGGAAGAAATTCTTGATATTATTGCACGATTGAATGAAAGAAGTGAGCGAATTCGTTTGGAAATACCCAAGTCTTTAAGACCAGACGATAAGGGACTGAATGAGAGCTATTTTGAGACGGAAGAACGTCATGATTATGTGATGCTGCATATGCAGTACCACCTTCAGATTCTGGTCACAAATAGAATGGCATTTAAGAGATCTTGGCTCAATGACGACTTGGTGCACTTTAGCGAACGGGTCATTCCAAAACAGAAGAAGCTCATGAAGAAATGCCTTGACTCAGCGAGAGTAATATTGAAGATATACTTGCAGTTGAACTCTTCTTTTGGCCCACTTTTCTACAATTTCACTGCCTTTTATTTCTCATCGGCCTTCTATACTCTGTTTGTTTCGATTATTGAGGATCCAAATGCAGAATACACTAAGAGTGACATCATGTTGATCCAGGAGACTATGACTGCCTACTTTGAAAAGGTTGAGCTTGTCTCACAGAGACACACAAAAAGTCTAACAACAGTCGTCTACTTTCTCTCTATGAAACTCTTCACCAAAATTGCCATCTCAGTTTACAATAAGAACAACAAAACTGGTGATGTTATCGACACGACTAAGCTTGACAACGAGTTGGATCTTCAGAACAGAATCCTGGCTTGCACAACCCCTCAAGACTTGAGTGACATTCCTCCTTTGGATCCAACAAGAGCTGGGCCTCTGCCACCACCACCACCACCACCACCACCACAACAACAACAACAACAACAACAGCCTGCTGAGCAACAGTACCACGAGCGCCAGAGAGTGTTTGACCCTGTGAGGCAAAGCCTCAGCAACATACCTCTTTCCAATCCAAGTGGGAACTTGCCAGGAACACTAACAGGAAGATTCCAACCTACTCAAGCCATTACAAACGGAGACCCAATCATTGATCCAATTACTAATACCGATGTTTTCAACCCAAGCTATTCCTTCAATGACCCACCTCTACATGTCAATATCTCTGCTTTTGATCATTTTGGCTTTCCTGACTGGGAGTTGGATCCAACAGGCCAAACTTTCAATCAGTACAATCAACTTTTAGGGACCCAACCAAATTCATTTGATTCCATTCTACAAGGTCAACAAACACAACGTGCAAGTGGAAATAAACCGCCACAGAATGGATTTCAAGGCGGTGGATTCGGCTAATGAATCAAACCATCTCGTTTTGTTTTTGCACGGCGTAGGGCCACAACGTGTGAAAAACGCGAAAAAAGAGAAAGTTCGTAGAGTTCAGACAGAATTACTCTTCAGATCAGATCTTTCCCATGTTTATCAGATCCTCCTAACTCCAACACACAGCACAGGCGTCTTCTCTTCTATATCGAGTTCTCTATAATGTCACCAAAAAGAGTTAACAAGAAAGCCCCAACGAGGCAGCCAACCAAGAGCACCAAGACTGATATTCAGGCGAAACTGTCCAGTGAGCTGGAGTCTGTTCCTTCTAAACCGTTGCCAAAGAACCCACCACAGTTCCCGGAGGATCCAAAGAACAACAATGTACGCTACTGGCTAATTAAGTCAGAACCTTACTCGAGGGTTGATGCAAAAACAGGGATAGATGCCAGATTCTCACTTGCGGACTTACGGGAGGTAGACCAAGAAGAGTGGCACGGAGTTAGAAATCACGAAGCCAAGAATAACATGTTGAATATGAAGAAAGACGATATCCTATTCTTCTACCACTCAAATGCTCCTGTTCCTGGTATAGTTGGACTGGCAAAAGTGGCTGACGAGGCCCACCCTGATACTCTCCAGTTTAATTCCAAGAGTTCATATTATGACAACAAATCCACCAAAGAGAATCCAAGATGGTGGTGTATCGATGCCAAATTCTATAGAAGATTCCGTGCAAAGATATCACTAAACGAGTTAAGAGAAAACCCAAACCTTGCAGAAATGGTGTTAGTGAAAAGGGGACGTTTGAGTGTAACCCCAGTGCGTCGAGAAGAGTATTATGAGATTCTGGAAATGGAGAAGAAGAAGCCACTCACTGAAGATATAGACTGTGACATAGATCGAAAGTACATCGATGTTTAATAGAGCCTGAAGGATATTCCCATGCTGTCAGCACTCAGTACAGTAAGATTTTGTTCTCGTTGCCATAGCAACCTAAGATCTCACTTTTTTTTTTCCCCTTCCTCGCGTGAATCAAAACAGAATACAAAAACAAAAACAAACGCCCCCAATTAACATAAATACCAGTTACACAGAAAGAAAGAATGGCAAGACGACTTCCAAACCGCCCGACACAGGAGCTAGGGACAGGAGCAGGACTCCCTTTGAATAAGCGACCAAGAACAGTGGCCGATCCACAGTCTACTCTAGCCAAGCCGTTCAAGGTCCCATTCAAGCTTCGATCAAGCGCCATCAGTACCACTGGAAGATCTGTGAGAGCTGCAAGGCTTAATGGACCCAAAACTTACGCATTAGCTGATGATGATGATTCAAATGATGGCGCAAACAAGGAAAACGAAGTTATTGATATTGACGGCAATGCTATTACTAAGCGGAAGAACGCCTTGAAGAGACTGCCCAATTCCAATGATATGGCTGAGACCAAGTTGAGAAGATCGTTCACTTGTCCCTTGAGTGACAAGACCAACGTCATAATCCTAGCACCTCGTGCCCTTGGGACAAAGAGACAGCCAGTGTTTGTACCAAGGCCTTTACATGACCCTTCTTCTGAGACAGCCATTGTTCTTTATGACCCCAGTGTAGAAAAGATCATCAGTGATGATGATTTGGAGGCATTAGACAAGGCAATTGCTAGGGCAAAGGCTCTTGAGGAGGGGAATGTTGTTGAAGATGAAGCCGAGCAACAGATTGACGATGTCAAGAGAAGGAGAAACGTCCACAAGTCCTTGAGTGAGATTCTTGGGATTTCGAAGGATCCCAATGACGCAGAGAGAAAGTTTCCTGATGTTCCAGTGGTGTTGGACCCAAAGGTCACAAAGATTCTTAGACCTCATCAAGTAGAAGGTGTCAAATTTTTGTACAGATGTGTCACTGGACTTGTTGACCCTAGAGCGAAGGGTTGTATCATGGCTGATGAAATGGGGTTGGGTAAAACTTTACAGTGTATCACATTGATGTGGACGTTATTGAAACAAGGTCCACGAGGGAAAAAGTCAATTGACAAGTGTATTGTTGTGTGTCCATCCTCCTTGGTCAGAAACTGGGCCAATGAATTGGTTAAATGGCTTGGTGAAGGTGTTGTAACTCCGTTGGCAATTGACGGTAAATCAACCAAACCGAACGAAGTTGCATCAAGTATTCAGCAGTGGTCTTTAGCCAAAGGTAGAAATGTTGTGAGACCAGTTCTCATCATCTCCTATGAAACCTTGAGAAGAAATGTGGATAACTTGAAGAACACTGAAATCGGCTTGTTGTTGGCTGACGAAGGACACAGATTGAAGAATGGTGAATCATTGACGTTCACTGCATTGGATAGTTTGAATTGCAAAAGAAGAGTGATTTTGTCAGGTACACCAATCCAGAATGATTTATCAGAATACTTTGCCTTGTTGAGTTTTGCCAACCCTGGGCTATTGGGTTCAAGAAACGACTTCAGAAAGAACTTTGAAAACCCTATCTTGAAAGGTCGTGATGCTGATGCCTCAGATAAGGAGGTCGAGAAGGGTACTGAGAAATTGAATCAGCTTTCTAACATTGTCTCCAAGTTCATCATCAGGAGAACCAACGACATCTTGTCCAAGTACTTGCCATGCAAATACGAGCATGTGATCTTCGTGAATCTGTCGAATATGCAAAACAAGTTATACAAGCACTTCATCACGAGTCCAGATATTAAGAAGTTGTTGAAAGGTGTCGGTTCACAACCTTTGAAAGCCATTGGCTTATTGAAGAAACTATGCAACCACCCTGACTTGATCAATTTTGAGGAAGAGTTCCAAGGATCTGATCATCTAATACCGGAGGACTATATCAGCTCCATCTATGGAGGCGGTAAGAACATGAGAAACAGAGAAATCCAAACCTGGCACTCTGGTAAGTTCCAAATATTGGGGAGATTCCTTGCAAAGATCAGATCTGAGTCCAACGATAAGATTGTGTTGATTTCCAACTATACGCAGACTCTTGATTTGATTGAAAAGATGTGTCGGTACAATCATTATGGGTCATTGAGATTAGATGGTACAATGAACATCAACAAGAGACAGAAGTTGGTTGATAGGTTTAATGACCCTGAGTCTCCTGAATTTGTGTTTTTGTTGAGTTCCAAAGCGGGTGGGTGTGGTATCAATTTGATTGGTGCCAACAGATTGATCTTGATTGACCCAGATTGGAATCCTGCCTCAGATCAGCAGGCATTGGCAAGAGTCTGGAGAGATGGTCAGAAGAAGGATTGTTTCATTTACAGATTTATCACTACAGGTTCAATCGAAGAGAAGATTTTCCAAAGGCAATCTATGAAGATGAGTTTGAGTTCCTGTGTTGTTGATGAGAAAGAAGATGTTGAGAGATTGTTTTCCACAGACAATTTGAGACAGTTATTTGAGTTCAATGAGAAGACAATTTGTGACACACATGAATCCTTCAGGTGTAAGAGATGCAAGAAGGAAGACGGGAAACAAACCATTAGAGCCGACGTGATGCTTTATGGTGACGCAACAACATGGAACCACATTAACCATAGTGGTTTGAAGAACACCAATGACCATTTATTGAAGAATGAGTCCGAGTTCGACGACATCAGTTACGTCTTCCAATACGTTTCCCATGTTTAGAGAATGAGCATTACAATACTTTGATAAATCGTAATCGTCATATAATCTTGAGTCATTAGACTGAGGATGACCATGAAAAGCAGGGGCCCAAATCATAGCTAATATTCATTTTGTTTCTTTTAGTCCCTTCATTATCACTCATTAAAACTTCAACATTTCAGGGAACTCTGCGCCGTCATTCTTCAGTTTTTTCAACTCATTGTCAAAGCCAAACCCAACCTGGCTATACCCAAACATATCAGCCACTTCAGGTGGTACAGTATCATCATCTTCGTTATTTTTTTTCGTGTTAGAAGACGAATCACCACTAGGCCCAGTGAAGTCAGTGTGCTTCAGGTCGTTAAAGGACGGGGTGACAGAGCAAACCTCAACAGACCTTACTGATTCAGCACGATCAAGTTGTGGATGAGCCGGATAGTTGTTCGAGTAGCTTCCAAACAAGGACCCTGTGTTTTGTTGATGCAGACCCTTTTCTGATGACTTGACATTACTGAGTTTGTAATCGTTGGATCCGGTTGTTGTTGGGGGAGTGGAGGAAATGTTATTGGTGCTGCCATACCCTTGATTCCTGCGCGGGAGCGGGTGTCCTGTTGGTGTCATTGATTGGGGTTCTGTGGTTGGGGACAGGCCTAGACTATGAAACAAGTCAAAACTGTGATTGTTTAGAGCATGGTTTTTTGGTAGGGTGACGCTGTTGGAACTCGAGGATGGGATGCTGCTGGATGATGGGTTGATGTGAAGGACAGGTTTGCCCTTGTTGTCAGTACTTTCGCTTGACTTTTTGTTGTTGTCGTTCTTGTTGTTGTTGTTGGAGTAGGAAGAGTAGTAGTAATTGCGAGGTCTAGTCTCAGATGATAGGTTAGATGCAGCTGAAGAAGAACCTGCGGTAGTGGGTTCAAAAAGATCTAATAGACCGTGGCCTGTTTCAAAAGGCAATGGAACATCCTGAAAGAGGGCTCTCTCGTTGAAAACTGATCCAATTTCACCTTGAGGATGGGTCGGCCGGTATTCAGAAACAGGAAGGACAACTTCACCTGCACGTTTAGAGGAGTAATAACCTTCAGTGTTAACAGACAAAGCAGATGCAGACTCAATAGAGACCGGTTTCCTCACTTCTTCGTCCTTACCTGGGGACTTCTTCGTTGGCTTCTTCTTGCGGTGACAATCACAGGGCTTGCCCTTCTCACAGCAGCACTTCTTCTTAACCCCGTTGGTCTCCTTGCCACAAGTGCACGCAGAGGAGGAGTGTACGTTCTTGCTAACACGTAGATTTTTGCAGTGTTTACACTGGGAAGAGGGTCTTCCTTTTGGCTTGATCATAATGAGCGGCTGGTCAGTGTGGTTGCAGGTAGTGACTCTGTGGCCACGAATGCAGCGCTCGCACGCGTATTTGACGCCTCCAATGAGCACCATGCTGTTTTATATCTTTGTGGATGTATGGATAGTGGTCTACTTGTTCTGCTTCAGCTCACAAGTGTAAAACAAGTTAAAGGAGCAATGGAGGAGGGATCCCAGTGGGGCAGGGAAAAAAATCGAAGGAACAGGTGAACCACTCTTCGACTCAGAAGAAAAGGGTGTGACTGGTCAACAAAAAAGGACAGACAAGGTGTCACGACACACGGAACAGCGAAGCGTAGAAAAGGGGATGGTGATTTTGATTTAAACCTTTGAAAGAGAGGCCCCAACAAGCAATTTGTCACTTTTTTCGAGTCAAATTTTTGATGGTTGGGTGAACACTACTAAAGTGGTGTAAAATCGGTTCAGGGCACATGATTGATTACATAAGGGATTACAGAGCATGGTAGACATTCAGAATCGAAGCATATTCACTGCCTACACATATGTAAACATAGGAGTATCAACTAGAAGTTCTTATCGACAAGAGATCTGACAAGCTTCCAATTATCACCTTCTGCATAATCTAGAATGATTATACCACTTCCTTTACCAAAACTGTCCGCGATGTTATTCTGATCAAGACCCTTAGCAATCTTAGAGGGCCAACAGTTTGGATCAAAAAAGTTAGAACCAGAACAGAAGTTGATGAACAACTTTGGATCCTCACTGTTGGTCTCATTGTGGCTTCTAGCAGCTTGAGACAAGTTCTTGATGTGCTCAGCCTTCTTGGAAATGTCATCAGTAGAAGAAATCTCACACCAATCCTGCACCTGTAACCGACCACGGTCATCATGGGTGCAATTGTACTCCCACCAAGCAGCGTCAATACCAAACTCACTGTTACGTTGTTCATTCTTCACTCCAAAACGTCTAAACATAACAGCCTTACCACGAGCGTCTCTCAAGCGTGGAATGTCAGTGCCTAGGTACCAACGATCTCTAGCTGGGTTAACATAGTTGTCCCAGATAAGATTACCAAACTCGTCATTATCGTGGTCCCATTCACCATTACCTTCCTGCTTGATACTGACAATGACAAACTCAGATTGATGGTTAGAGAGGAAGTTGTAAACATCTTCCAAAACTTCTCTCAACCGGACGTTACCAACCAGCTTGACAGGAAACTTTCCGTGAATGACAATCAGGTCGTTTTTCTTTTCCTCATCACTCTTGAGAACATTCTTGGACAATCTTATATCCAAAAAACGAACGCCATTCTCCAATTGTTCTTTAATTGAGGCATCCTGACATTGAACAGAAGGAAGAGCAGTATGTGAGGCTGCAGAATTATGGGTCCCTGGAATCGATAGAGATGAGACCAAGGCTTCATCGCTGACTTGAGATAGCCAATTGGATAGTTCAACCATTTTGATTTGTGTATGAAGCTGTATGTGCAAGAGAAGAAGGAATACAGAAAGCAAAACTGTACATTGAAGGTTTGCTTGTTTGCTTGTTGTCTCGAAACTTTGAGGTGCCAAAATCTCAGGTGCGTTCGATTGACCAAACGGAATGTTTCCAAAAATCTTGACAGGTCAGAAACGTGACTAGCCACGTGGTAAATCGCGAATATTAGTTTTGGGCCTGCCGACTTCCGGATCGTTTTTGGCAGGTTCTTCCCCAGAAAAAAAAGGAATTGACGAATCAGAGGCGTTCGAAAAAGAATTACAGAGACTTTAGCAGTTCCCTCAAAACGAAACCTACCAAGAGTTAAATACTCGTCATAATAAATGATATTGTACATTCAACTTTCTTATGCTTACCAATTCCTTTCTCATCCACCGGAGACTCATCCTGTCACTGGTAAGTCGCTTTGTGCCTCAATCTTTGTTGTCTTGACCGACTCCCGGCGCTTTCAGGAGGAGTCGCCTTTACCGGTTTCTCAGGGCTGCACAACCATGGTCCCGCTCACGTGACCATCTGACCAATGAGAGTGCGCTAATTTCTCGTTGCTTACGCGCCCCGGAGCCCCGCCCATAGTTAAGAGCGTGCTGCTCGTACCAATTCCCGAGAAACGGAACCGATGACCAAGTAACAATGCTTTCAACAACATTCAAAATTTTCATTTCACGAACCCTTCTTTCAAACACAAGCACTCATCTCTAGAGCACATCACATCATCATGTTCAGACAACAGCTTCTAAGCACTGCCAGAGCCAGCAGATCCATAATACAATCCACCAGATCACTGGCCACTACCACTGAACAGGCGCCAGCTTACAAGACTTTTAAGATTTACAGATGGTCTCCAGACACTCCATCCGAGAAGCCAAAGCTTCAAGAGTACAAGGTTGACTTGAACGAGTGTGGTCCTATGGTGTTGGATGCCTTGATCAAGATCAAGAACGAACAAGACCCAACCTTGACTTTCAGAAGATCCTGCAGAGAAGGTATCTGTGGTTCATGTGCCATGAACATTGGTGGTAGAAACACTCTTGCCTGTTTGTGCAGAATTGACAAGAACACCTCCAAGGACACTAAGATCTACCCATTGCCACACATGTTTGTTGTCAGAGATTTGGTTCCTGATTTGACCCACTTCTACAAGCAGTACAAGTCTATCCAACCATACTTGCAAAGAGACACTGTCCCAGAAGATGGTAAGGAGAACTTGCAATCCATTGCAGACAGAAAGAAGTTGGATGGTTTGTATGAGTGTATCTTGTGTGCCTGCTGCTCCACCTCTTGTCCATCATACTGGTGGAACCAGCAGGAGTACTTGGGTCCTGCTGTTCTAATGCAGGCCTACAGATGGTTGATTGACTCCAGAGACCAAGCCCAGAGCATCAGAAGAGAGATGTTGGAGAACTCCATGAGTATGTACAGATGTCACACCATTATGAACTGTACCAGAACCTGTCCAAAGGGTTTGAACCCAGGTAGAGCCATTGCTGAGATCAAGAAGAGTTTGGCCTTGAACTAAATATGAGAGGATTGAGTTGCAACCAAAAGGAAGAGAGGTGAAGAAAGTTGGTACATAGCATTCGCCGGTGTTATTCGAGATGATGCCTGTTATTTAAAGTTTTTTTTTTACCCTGTTCGTTATTTATAATTATATATTCCTTCAAAAAAATGATAAAAATGATTCAAACTTGTACTTGTCAATATTCCACCTGTGGTATAACATGATTACAAGCATACAGTTTGTAGAGCAGTTATCCCAATTAGCTGAATTTCTCCAGACAAACCGCAGAATCCAAAATGTGATTCAGAAGAACGACCACTTGAAAGCCACAGTTTCAGCTTCAAATCCACCAACAGAGACTCAATTACTGATAACATATAATCAGAATTACCAATCACCTGTTCTTTACTTCAGACTGAGCATTTCACAGATAGAAGATACTGATTTTGAATCATGGAAGTTGGTCTCATCAGCATCAATTGTTCAAGATACGCTGAAAATCAGACCAGAATTACATTACACTATGGGCGAAGTCAATGGCCATGGAATATGGTGGTTCATTCATCCTTGTGACACTGCTTCAATTCTCCAGAACAGCCCAGATACGTCGTTTCTTGTGAACTGGTTCAGCATCTTTGGCCATTGGGTTGGGAGTTCAATGTGCTGAGAGTTACGCCTAGTCATGGGTAAAATTCCTCACTTTGAAATCAACACAGAAGAAGTTCGGAAGTTACCTCTGTTAACAACGGAGCTCACCCGTTACATTGAACCAGCCATCACCTTCTACAATGTCCACATTCAACTCAATAAGATCACAGGCATTGGCATTAGAGAATCAAACTAGTGGGCTTTTGTCCAAATACTCCGGCTTTGCCGTCAGCGTGACAGCGTCACCCACCGCTAACGAGACTAAACTCGACAAGCAGACTGAGGAATTGCTGTACAAACGAGACGAACTTCTCAACAACCTTACACGTATTGCTGACTCCGATGCAAACATCTCAAATGTGAAACTTCAACAACTGAACCGTCATAAAGAGATTCTCCGTGAGAATTGGACCAACTTTAGTGGGATCAGAAGCAGCTTGTTACAAGAACGTAACAAGATGAACCTACTCTTCAGCGTCCAGAACGACATCGACAGACGCGCGCGTAATGCCACGGAGGAGGACGAGATGGATTACATCCAAAACGAATCACGCAGAGTGAGCGGGTTGAACACCCTTGCGGATGACTTGATAAACAGGGCATATGAGACGAGAGAGAATCTGCTGAGCCAGAGAAGCATGTTGAATACCGCTGGCAACAGAATTGTGGGAACCTTGGGTAACGTTCCGGGAATCAATGTGATTGTGGCAAAGATTAACACGAGACGGAAGAGGGATGCCGTGATTTTGGCTTCGTTAATTACGGTGTGTATCTTGGTGCTTTTCTTCACGTATTAATGAATAATGGGACTGATGCTAGAGAGGAAGAAGCGCCAAACAGTAGTTTATCACGGTGACTAATGCTCAACTCTTGTTTGTAGGAAGCTTACAAATGATGGGAGGTTCCATAGAAGGCATCAAATATAGCCGCACATAAAAGAACCCAATGAAAGCTCTTAGAAGACCTTCCGTTCGCAATACCATCTGGGTATAGATGTGTATAAAAGCTGGGTGAAGTCTATCCACTCCTTTTTACTCAATACCAAGGATCTACAAAGATTGAACTCAAACACCTGCCAATCCAATCCAGCACAATCACAGACATCTATCTACACACAAATGAACTGAACTCAATTAAATTAATATTCAAGTACATACGTAGTATTAAGGATTCGTTAATATTCATAAAGGATATGCAAGGAGTTATCTCTATTTGTTCTCATCGTGAATGTTGGCAGCCTCAATGTCCCAATCTGGCTTCAAGTTCTTTAGTTCAAAGGCCTTGACGCGCTCAACTCTTTCACTCCAACCATAGTCTGGTTGGTTCAATGGAGAATCTAGACCCTGGTAGACAAACAAGTCATAGAAGAAGGCACCAGTCAAACAGCCAATGGCTGGAATAATCATTGGGACCCAGAAGTAGTGGTGGTAGGAAGTGAACAACTCACTTGGGTAACCGACTGTGGCAGCAGCCAATCTTGGACCGAAATCTCTGGCAAAGTTGATGGCATACCCAGTCAAGTAACCGTAAGAAGAACCTAGACCGAAGATCAAAATGAACAGACCGAACGGGAATGATGGACCCAGTGGGGCATTGAATGGATCAGTCATGGAGAAGATACCAATTTGCAACAAGGCAGAGGTAACCAACTCAGAGGTGACTTGGCCCTTAGTGGACAAAAACTCTTGTGGGAAAGTACAGAAGACACCGGCTGTGGCAGTTGGACCAGTGACAGTTCTGACACCTGGACCTTCAAAGTCGTTAAAGGCTTGGATGTAGACACCGTACATCAGCAAGGCACCACAGTAACCACCTAGAAATTGTCCCAAAATGTAGTATGGAACTTTTCTCCATGGGAATCTTCTAAAGACAGCTGCAGAGAGTGTGACACCTGGGTTCAAGTGGGCACCAGAGATACCGGCAGAAGCGGCATAACCTAAAAACACAGCTGTGGCCCAAGCGAATGCAATAGAGGTGTAGTTACCCTTTTCACCGTTAGAAAGGACAACTTGGGCGACAACACCATCACCGTACATAACTAGCAACATGGTACCAAAGAACTCAGCTAGTGGCTCTCTAAAGGCATATCTCAGTCTTTGCAACTTGTTGTAAAAGATTTTCTTGTCACCATGGTGGTGCTCTCTACTGAAGTTGGTCGCGGCACCTTCTAGACCAGAGACTGGGGCTATCCAAATACTGTTAGTGTCATATTCATCGTCGCGATCTTTGGGGAACTCTAGATGCTCAGTGTGCATTTTGTGAAGTGACCCACTAGGACTGGGGTTTCGCTGCTGGAAAAGACCCTGGGAGCTAGATCCCGAGCCCGAGCCCGAGCCTGAATTTGAACCTTGACCCATTTGTGTTAGACGTTAGGTTTCGCATAGGTATCCAGACACACAGCGAACAGGTGATCCATGTGCTTTTTTATAATGTAACTGGCTAGCGGCGGCCGGTACATAAACCACCGCCGTTTGCAGGCACCCAACAGCACAAAAGTTCACAGAATAAGATAACCAATAAAAACAGAAAAAAAAGAAACGAAGAGCTGTGAATCAATAGGTAATCATCATATATACCTGCGATTGATGGCTATGGTGGGCCACAAAAGCACAGCATTAAGAGTTCAGGGTAGTGGAAAAATGAAAGCAAAGATACTTACCAACTGGTTGTCCCTGGGACTCGAGGTACTCAGAATGGATGTCGTCAGAGTGGAAGACGTCTGGCTTTGTACCTTCACTCATTGGAAAACGTGGTAATAGCGATACTGCGATAGTGTGAGGCAGACAGATTCTGTTGGAGCAAGGTGTCTGTATTTATAATCGACTTATGGAGTCATGTAAACGAAAAAACTTTAGAAAACACGTCGTCGACAAAGACAGAAAAAAACCCGTGCATGAGAATCTTACAGCTCATATGCAGATTGCAAAAAAGAAACTCTGGGGACAAAACCATCTCTTGCTTGGCTCCCCAAAAAAAGAAAAGTTTAAGGGAGACTGAAAAATAAACAGTACTGGTAGGGAAAACTGGTTGGCTGAGTCTGCGACTTTGTTATTGTAAGGGTCCCTCAAAAGATCTGTGTTTATAGCTTCCATATATATCACTTTAAGAGACCAAGAAGTCTTTGCCCATGTTCCATGATTTCGATTTCGTCAATAGGGACGGCTTTAGCCCAATTCTCAAAAGAAGGATAGTGGAGAAAATCCGGGACAAATGTGCATATAGGACAACCGAACGGACGGATATACCAACTTCCAAGATTAGGTTCTGCGAGGTACATGTATGTTTACATGTATAGCATTATCAAAGCATTTGTAAGTTTAATCTGATTGTGTCTTAGTCTCAAGCTTAACACTCCAGAGTAAACAGCTCAACCACGGGTCGATTATAAATGTGAAGAAATTACCGGAAGTATTGAATCAGAACATAACCGAGTCGCAGGACAATGAAAGGTATCATTTTGGTACAAAATGTACTGCACACCCAGGTTTCGATCAATTTCTCCTCTCTGCTATTTGAAAGTACACATACACCCAGACATGCCCATCATCCACCCGGATCCTCTTAGGGCATGATCAAGACAAGTTTGAAGAAAATGGAACTGCAATAAAGAACCTGCACCACCAGCCTTAATCATCTCATCAACACTTGTGTAGATGCCCTGGACAGGTCCAGCGGCAAGCACCCAGCTCCTCCGCACCAGAGTGGTGCACACAATGCAGAGGTCCCGGGCGTTGTCGTGAAGCTTCAAGTAGACACTGCAGGACTCTGGAGAAACTGGTTGTTCCGTGGCTGTTGTAGGTACAGTTGCACCTCGCCCCCATGGGGTCATCGTCACGCTCTCCAGACATGGCGCTTTGGTTAGGCCTATGGTGCTTTTAGTTTATTAATGTTAATACGGGACCAGGCCTTGGGGTAAAAGTGTATCAGCTACGACACATGTTCGGCTCGACAACACGACCCGTCACGGTTTATGATGTCTAGCCGTGTACTTACTGATCGGACTCAGAACAACTTGAGAGTGGGAAGAGTGACATGTCTCTGTGGACTAATGGGCGACGGGGTTCACATTGGAAGTTAGGAGGAATCGTGAAGTTTGTGTCAGCGTATTCCTGATCTCTATGAAACATCGTAAGTTGAATCCCGAATCCTAATTACTTCCAAATCATGTTGGCGAACTCCTGTTATGGATATATGCGGAGTCCAGACTGTATAGTACCGAGTGGACTTTGAGAATCATGGCACATCTACAGTCGTTGTACACGACTAAGTTTGAGATCGACGAGTCATACAGCACCCTCGATTTTTACAGAACTTCTTGAAACCTTCGAATTGCTTATGGGTAAGGATCTCCCTGTACGGTAAACATACGGCTGTGTGCCCGAGAAAGAGAGGGCTCAGAGTACTAAGGACTCAATGTACTCAACCTTGACAGCAAGCTATGGAGATCGTTCAGCAATTGATGAGTGACTAGAGGTCCTGTGATAGTACACGTAAGATACTCCACACCTTGTTGTCAGACTTGTCAAAATCCATGTGAAATTTGAAATGAGCCTAGAATAGGCAGTGTTGATTCGCTTTGTTGTGTTTGTGTCTACTAGCGAGGGAACTAAGCTGTGGGTTGCCTCTGGGCTACCATTTCTTATTTCGACTCTAGCAAGAAGAGAGGATCTCTAATTGTAGTTCTGAATAGATCTCACTCATGTGCCGAGGCCATAGTAAATTACCAGACAAGCCTCAGTCAGATTCTTGAAAGTATCGCTGTCCGACACACCGTTCTAACCGGATCTAACACATTCTACAACACACACACCTTATGCGGAACTTTCCCTTGAAACGGTTCCCAGTTGTGTAATCAAAGGACATATTTTTATCCTCGAGTTTAGCTGAAGCCTGAATGTATAAGTTTTAAGATGAGAACGTTGTAGTTGTATGCATCTTTCAAAGCGGCAAAAGGTGGAGTCGTTTGTGCTTTCTATTTTCAGTAAGCCCCGCGAAACCGTGCCGTAGGTTTTTCCATTAAACATACCACGGATTTTTCCCCGGGAAAAATCAAGATTTGGGACAAAATTCTGGAGAGATGTTCCGGGACAAGAGCCATTTGAGCTTGAAAAGAATCAATAGAAAGTCGTTTTTAAAGAAACAGGAAAACTGCTTGTAATAGGATGAATTAAATAGATGAATCATATATACAGCTGACACCCAATGTTCTTCTGTATCATATGAGCCTGTTAATCCTCGCTCCCCTCAGCTTGGACAAAAGTGACTGTATGGGACAAACGGATTTTCTTGTTTTAATCCGATTTCCTTTCTTAAATTCTACATTTCGTGGTGCTTGTGTGTCTTTTGCGGGTCACCACGGCTCACAAATGCGCGCTTCTTCAAAGAAAACCTTCACAGTACCCGTGGGCCGAGAGAATGGGGTACATGAGAGACACCAATTGGCACATTCATGACCATGTACTACATGCGATGAGATCATCTTGGGGATAAATATTGGTCTGCGCCCACCAAGGTTGCACACGAGATGAAGTACTCGGCCTGACTCCTGAGGATTCTTCTCCTTGGACCTTGGTGCTTGCTTCAGTGTTCTTTTCCCCTGTGTGAGCTTGAGGTACAAGAGGGTTGTTGTTGTTGTTGTTGCTTATTATTTGGAAAAGAAACCATATTCATCAGATGATTGCCAATGCTCAAGGGGTTAGGCTCCGCTATATATAAATATATATCCACTAGAACCGTTGATTTGAATGCTGCGAAGGGTATATTGTTCAAGTGTACATGTATAATCAAGCACTGTGACATGGGCACAATCTCAAATCACTGTCTCAGATTGAAACTCTGGTGAGTATTGAGGACTCAGCATCCTTTCAATAAAACTTTATATGGATTATATACAGTACACAGTTTGAACGACATTTGAAAATGAAACCATTCATGGTATTTGTTTAACGGGCTAATGAATAATTGATCGGTATCTAATCAATTCACGAGAGGCAATTTCGAGGAGAAGTAGTTGCTACGCATGAACAAATATTGATAAGGAGGTCTTTGTCCAATAGTATATAGAGTTCTTCACATCTGCACATCAGGAAGATAAAAGAATGCGAGCGCAATAATGGCATATGTACCCAGCAACATCGCACCCTCTAGCCAATTACTCTCACCATCCAGGATCAAATAGTTAGTAATCAGCATGCTGACAAACAACACAGCAGTTTCAAATGTGGAGAAGTACAAACTCATTGGAATATCAATTGTCCAACCCACTAGCACCATGAATGGCGTCACAAAGAGTGCAATTTGGAGGGAAGAACCAATAGCGACACCAATCGCGAGATCCATCTTGTCCTTCACTGCAACGACAATGGCAGTGACGTGCTCTGCTGCATTACCCACAATTGGAATTACGATCAAGCCAATAAAGGTCTTGGACATACCACTCGATTCAACAATCTCATCAATGGATCCAACAAGGGAATCAGCACACACAGAGACAATCAATGTGACAATAAACAATAAAGAGATTGAGGCAACGGTGGACAAAGTCTCGGTGTGCTCCTTTGGTGGATGGTCAAGGTCGGCACTTTCACATTCAATGGAGATATTGTCAGCTAACTCCTGGTTGATACCTTCAAAGAGATCCTTGTGTGTCTTGAGTTGAAAAATCAAGTACAAGACGTAAATCACCAACAGAACAATAGAGGCACCTCTAGAGAGACTCAAGATCAACCTCTGAGATTCTTCTGGCTCTTTATTCACCGGCAAGCTCGCATGGAATGCGGCTGGAATCAGTAAGCTGGCAGTAGCTAGTGCCAACAAGGAGCTCATTGTCTGCGCGACGGTCTGGTTGAACGTTTGTTGAAGTCTGTTGAACCCACCAGCAATAAAACAGCACCCAAGAACAAGAAGCAAGTTAGACAAGATGGAACCTAGCATTGAGGCCTGTACGATTCTCACCTGATTCTCCTTAAGGGCAATGATGGAGACAATCAGCTCCACCGCATTCCCAAATGTTGCATTCAACAACCCTCCGAGCGTCTCGCCGACATGGCTGGCAAGCTCTTCCGTGGCAAACGCGAGCAGGGATGCCAACGGGATAATGGCGAAGAAGTTGAGCCAAAAGATGGACTGGGAACCCCAGTGGAGTTGTTCAGCGAGGATTCCAAGGGGAACAAACACCAACAACACGTTGGCTGGAGAGGACTTGAGGCACAGAGTGATATTCCTTTGGAGACGTTGTACCAGGGTTCGCTTTGGCCACAGAACCGCCGTATCATTGTTGAGCAGAGGTGTCTGGTCGGAGCTCATTGTGGCTTTGCTTGATGTGTAACGGCTGTGTTTATTCAAGAACGTATTTGTTTAAATACTGCTTCGAGAAATTATTCAGGGTTTGATCGGAAGTGAAAGCTTCGCCGAGGGCCCAGCCATTTTTTCTCTCTCAAATGCCGAGAGTGCCCTTCATATCGGGATTTGCGACTATGGATACTCTATATAGTTCATGTTCATGAAAGTGTCATAAAGTCGTGTATGAAATTATATTCTGACAGGAGATTCAAATTTCAGCCAAAAACAATCCCCAGAACAAACATAACCACCGAAATAACAATACTGGTCCAAAAGCTGGCCACTATAGCCCTCGTAGATCTGTGTGCACTCATTTGTCTTGATGTGACATAAACCTCAGACAGGTGCAGAATAGACAAGAGAATAAACAAAGGAACAATAACCTCAATGATAAAGTGGTCCACTCTGTTATAGAAGTTCTTCTCCAGAAAGGAGAACTTCAATTCATCCAGACCAGGAACGTAGATGAATGTGATGGAGAGGATCAAGGAAAGCCCAATCTCATACAGAAATTCAGATGCTATCCAAATGCTGTGGTCGATAATCCACTGGAGTGACCCAAGAGGAATGATGTGGCTTTTCAAACTAATGGAGTAGAATGCAGCAACTAGAGCCCCAGGGGTAGGTAGGTGAGGTAGGGTGTCCAGTGGATGTGATGCTGGTGAGTTCTTGGTGCTGTCATAGGATAAACTTGGCTCTAGAATCGCATCGGCCTCAGTTGGAGAGTCGAGTGGTTTGAACACCTCGGGGTATAGAATCTTCTTCAAATGATTGGACTTCCGTCTGATCTCAAGACAATTCTCAAGTGTTGATCTTTGGCGAACAGACTCGTTCATCAGCGTCTCCTCATTGTTGGGATCCGTAGCTTCCATCAGCACCTCGTTACCATTCTGTGCAATGACAAGCTGGTCATGAACGTAAAAGAGAGTGGACACAATCTGGTAGAACACACCGTAAAGGAACGCTTCTCTCTTCACCAGGTTCCACTTGGACAGAGTGCGAATAGACTCTGTTCTCTGTGGCAAAGCAAGGAGTAGCAATCCAAAGAATATCAGCCAGATTTTGAGGAAAATGAAGTACTTGTGGATGTACCGGTATGTGAAATTGATGATTAATGAAGTGATGCAGCTGAGAAGCAATGCTCTGAAGTAATCCAATTTATTGGGCACATAGATCCTATCTGGAGAGTGAAGGATCTCGACAGTGAAGGAAAGTCCCACAAATACCACTGATAGGACAACAGCTATAGCTATTAGTCTTGCGAAGTCTCTCTTTTGATGATGTGTGAGCTGTTCGTAGTATTGCATCGTTTAGATCAGGTTGATGATGGAGGAGTAAGCGGGAACTAGCGCACTATGGTTCCATCACAAGAAGAAGATTTGGCCTAGTTTGAGGTGCTCCACTGTAGTTCCAACAAAAGGACTTCAATGTCAAGGATCCCTGCGAAACAAATGTTCCAAATTGCAGGATAGAGTATGGATGATTTGCAATTTTTCCCCTTCTCCAGATAATTCTACCCCTCTGTGGCTCGCCCCACCTACCCGCTTAAAAATTTTCACCGTAACGTCGCCTGTGTATGTTAATCCAGAACATAATATGTTTCTGTAAGTTGTTAGCCGAATGGTGTGTGACCTATCTAACTGGGTTATGATCCTTGTTAGATTTAGTTATCCTTTTTAGGGGATTATCGCCTAAGTGGGTGTCTTGCTGGCGATGTAGCAATAGACGAAGCTCTTCTGATGCTAATAGGTGATTTCTTATAGTGTATACTCGGTTCTTTAAATCTTATTCTAATTCTCTGCTTGATTACTTACTTAATTCCTTCCTTGATTGATCCTTCCACTAAGCTTTCTATCTCTCCTTTTATACTCATCCAGATATCTAGCGTATCTCTCAGTCGACTCCGGTCCACTGCTGATGTAATTACTTCCGTAATCATTGATCATTCCGGAATCCTCTCAGTTTCAACCAAAGCGCCAGTGGTTTAGCGGTAAAATTCAAAGTTGCCATCTTTGAGCCCCCGGTTCGACTCCGGGCTGGCGCAAATTGGGATCTGTTGGTCCTCTATTTTTTTCCACCTGTCGCGTCGACGCGTCTGGATTTAGATTACCAGTTTGGGATAAATTGATTGCATTCGGGAAGATTTTAGAAACTTCAGTAACAGAACGAAATCTTCAAACACCACCAACAAACAAGAACAGCATAATGTCAGGGAGGAAGAGACCTGCTGAAGACGACGATAACAACGATGTCAACTCATCTTTGGCTGGTTCCCCAATGGGAGCACCATCCCCTGGTGCTCTTCCCTCCTCTCCCAACTTTGCTCGATACAACGATGATGAGGTTGAGGATTCGGAAGAAGCTATTGGTAGTGAGCCAGAAGATGCCGTCGATCTGATGGAAGGTATGGAGGGTGATTATTCACGTAATGAAGAGGAGGACAATTACGATCTAGAGGACAACATTGACGACACTGTTGTTGAAGACATGAGTTTGGGTGACTACAATGCCGTGACGAGAAAACTGGACCAAAGAGATGCTGTGCTTAGAGAAGGCTCGTATTATGACGATGATGATACTGATGGAAGAATTCCAACTACCAGAAGAAGAAGAGGTGGCCCTGGCCTTGATGAGGATCAAGATATGGATGACTTCGATATTGATCCATTGGCAGAAGAACTCACACTGGAGTCTCTTGCAGACGTCAAGGCACAGAGTCTGAGTGAATGGGTGACGCAACCCAACGTGGCCAAGACAATTGCGAGAGAATTGAAGTCTTTCTTGCTGGAGTACACTGATGACCAAGGTAGATCTGTCTATGGTGCGAGAATCAGAACTCTGGGTGAAGTTAACAGTGAGAGCTTAGAGGTCAGTTACAGACATTTGAGTGAATCTAAGGCCATTTTGGCCATGTTCCTGACAATGTGTCCAGATGAAATCTTGAAGATCTTCGATTCAGTTGCCATTGAAGCCATCGAACTACATTACCCAGACTATTCCCAAATTCACTCTGAAATCCACGTCAGAATCTCAGATTTCCCAAAAGTTTCAACATTGAGAGAATTGAGAGAAGGTGACCTGAATTCCCTGGTGAGAGTTTCTGGTGTTGTGACGAGAAGAACAGGTGTGTTCCCACAATTGAAGTACGTTAAGTTTGACTGTCAAAGGTGCGGCCAGATCCTTGGTCCATTCTTCCAAGAGGCCAACCAGGAAGTCAAGGTCTCTTTCTGTTCTAATTGTAAAACAAGAGGTCCGTTCAAGATGAACTCGGAGAAGACCTTGTACAGAAATTACCAAAGATTGACACTTCAAGAAGCTCCTGGTACAGTTCCAGCAGGTAGGCTGCCACGTCAGAAAGAAGTGATTCTTCTTTGGGATCTTGTCGATGTTGCTAAACCAGGTGAAGAGATCGAAGTGACTGGTGTCTACAAGGAAACATATGATGGTAATCTGAATGCAAGAAATGGGTTCCCTGTTTTCCAAACTGTCATTGAAGCAAATGCCGTGAGAAGAAGAGAAGGTCAGACTTCATCCACTGATGAATTTTCTGAACAAGGTCTGGACAGTTTTAGTTGGTCAGAGGAAGACGAACGAGAATTCAGAAGAATTGCCAGATCCTCTAACATCATTGACAAGGTCATCAACTCCATGGCTCCATCCATTTATGGCCACAAGGATATCAAAACAGGTATTGCCTGTTCACTATTTGGTGGTGTTCCAAAGAATGTAAATGGTAAGCACTCTATAAGAGGTGATATCAACATTCTGCTGCTTGGTGACCCAGGTACTGCGAAGTCTCAGATCTTAAAGTATGTGGAGAAGACTGCACACAGAGCTGTGTTTGCTACTGGTCAAGGTGCTTCTGCCGTTGGTCTGACTGCGAGCGTCAGAAAGGATGTTGTTACAAAGGAGTGGACACTGGAAGGTGGTGCCTTGGTGTTGGCAGACAAAGGTGTCTGTTTGATTGACGAGTTTGACAAGATGAATGACCAAGATAGAACATCCATCCACGAAGCAATGGAACAGCAGAGTATCTCAATTTCCAAGGCAGGTATTGTGACTACTTTGCAAGCTAGATGCGCAATTATTGCTGCTGCCAACCCTAACGGTGGTAAGTACAACTCCACATTGACACTCCCGCAAAATGTGGATTTGACTGAACCAATTTTGTCCCGTTTTGACATTCTATGTGTCGTGAGAGATTTGGTGAACCCAGAGAATGATGAGAGATTAGCCAGTTTTGTCCTTGATTCTCACATGAGATCATCCAAGACCGTGGATGAAGATGAAGATGAGGAAGACGAAGACGAAGATATGGATGACGATGATGGCACACCAACGAGATCCAAGGGACTCTCAAGAAGAGAAAAGATCAACAAATTGAACAAAGAGAAGGAGAGTGAGATTTCTCCTCTATCACAAGAGTTTTTGATGAAGTACATCCATTACGCTCGTTCAAAGGTCTTCCCGAAGCTACAACAAGTGGAACAGGACAAAATAGCAAGAGTTTATGCTGATCTTCGTCACCAATCGAAGGTCACTGGTTCCTTCCCTATCACTGTCCGTCATTTCGAATCTATCATCAGAACTGCTGAAGCATTTGCTAAAATGAGACTTGCAGAGTACGTCTCTGAGAGTGACTTGGATAAGGCCATCGAAGTGGCTATCAGAAGTTTCATTGGTGCTCAAAAGACAAATGTTCGTGGTCAGCTTGAAAGAAGTTTCGCCAAATATACTCAAAAGAGAAGACAACGCTGAAGTGATTAATGACCTTATAATGATGCTTCAATTCTGATGTTTAATGTTCTGTGCTCATTTCTTAAATGAAAATGTAGTTCTCTACAATCTCACTAAAACGCAAGATATCCTTTTAATACTTTATTAACAAAACTTTATGAACAAAATGGTCAAGGAGTTCCTTAACGGGTAGCCATAGCCTTGGTGACGACTCTCTTCAAGCCGACCTCAGCCTTTCTGTAGTCCTCAGCAGTGGAGTCCTCAATCTCCAAAGCAGCCAAGGCGTCAGACAAAGCAGCCTCAATCTTGTCCTTAGAACCTCTCTTCAACTTGGAAGACAAGACTGGGTCAGTGACGGTGGACTCAATAGAGGCAACGTAAGACTCCAATCTTTGCTTGGCCTCGTGACGCTTGGAGAAGTCTTCATCAGACTTCTTGAACTTCTCAGCATCTTCGATGGCCTTCTCAATATCAGCAGAAGACAATCTACCAACAGCGTTGGAGATGGTGATGTTAGCGGACTTACCGGTGGACTTCTCAACGGCAGTGACCTTCAAGATACCATTGGCATCAACCTCGAAGATAGCCTCCAAGACTGGCTCACCAGCTGGCAAAGGTGGGATTCCCTTCAAGTCGAATTCACCCAACAAGGTGTTCTCAGCACAGTTAATACGCTCACCCTGGTAGACTGGGAATTGAACGGTGGTTTGGTGGTCAGCAACTGTGGTGAAAGTTCTTCTCTTGATAGTTGGGACGGTGGTGTTTCTTGGAACAACTGGGGCAAAGACGTTACCTTGCATGGCGACACCCAAAGACAATGGGGAGACATCCAACAACAACAAGTCCTTGGTGTCCTCAGAGGTGGATTGACCAGTCAAGATAGCACCTTGGACAGCGGCACCGTAGGCAACAGCCTCATCTGGGTTGATGGACTTCTCCAATTGCTTACCGTCAAAGAAGTCAGACAACAACTTTTGGACCTTTGGAATTCTGGTAGAACCACCGACCAAGACAACTTCGTCAATCTTTTCCTTGGAAATCTTAGCATCCTTCAAGACTTGCTCAACTGGCTCCAAAGTGGACTTGAACAAAGCACCGTTGATGTCCTCGAATCTGGCTCTGGTGATGTTGGCAGAGAAGTCTTCACCCTCGAACAAGGAGTCAACCTCAACGGTGGTGGTGGTAACAGAGGACAAGGTTCTCTTGGCTCTCTCAGCAGCAGTTCTCAATCTTCTCAAAGCTCTTGGGTCGTTGGAGATGTCCAAACCGGTCTTCTTCTTGAAGTCGGCCTTGAAGTGCTCCAATAAGTTGGTGTCGAAATCTTGACCACCCAAGTGAGTGTCACCAGCGGTGGACTTGACGGTGAAGACACCACCAGCCAAGTGCAACAAGGAAACATCGAAAGTACCACCACCCAAGTCGAAAATCAAAACGTGTCTCTCCTTGTCGGACTTACCAGCACCCAAACCGTAAGCAATGGCGGCAGCAGTTGGCTCGTTAATAATACGTAGAACGTTCAAACCGGCAATGGCACCAGCATCCTTGGTAGCTTGTCTTTGAGAATCGTTAAAGTAAGCTGGGACGGTAATGACGGCCTTCTCAACCTTTTGACCAATCTTGGCCTCAGCAATCTCCTTCATCTTGGTCAAAACCATGGAGGAAATCTCTTGTGGGGAGAAGGTCTTTTGTTCACCCAAGTACTCAACCTCAATGAGTGGGGAGTTGTTGTTGTCAACAACCTTGAATGGCCATGTCTTGATATCCTTTTGAACAGACTCCTCATCAAAACGACGACCAATCAAACGCTTGGCATCAAAGACGGTGTTCTTTGGGTTCAAGGCGGCTTGGTTCTTAGCGGCATCACCAATCAATCTCTCCTCAGCGGTGAAAGCAACGAAGGATGGGGTAACTCTGTTACCTTGTTCGTTGGCAATAATTTCGACAGCAGAGTCGTAAGTAGCAACACAAGAATAGGTAGTACCTAGATCGATACCGATAGCACCTGGGAAAACACCTTCAGCCATTTTGGTTAGTAAAACTTGAAGTTTTGGGTAGTAAAAGGAAGTAAGTTCAAGGACTGAAAATTTTTTTGAACTAGAAAAAGTTTTTCAACTGCAAAGTCAAGAGTGAAAATTTAAAAGAAACTTAGTCCGAATCAGGATTGACAGCATAGTTAATGCGGTTACCCGCCATACTTGAATAAACCCAAGCACTGCGTAAATTTCAGCCCTAATAAAAACAGTCCAGGGACCAACTAAAAGTTTTCCTAGCAATTGCTGATACATAAACAATCAATACTGAATAATGCCATTTAAACGGAAGAACTGAATTTCTGCCTCAATGAGGCGAAGTGCTTTTTCCAATTGAGGCTTTGTGCCCGTTACCCTCAGGAACTGTTTGGTGTTTGGGTCATTGAACCTCACAGAAGAGTCAGTACTGTTATTGATAGGAACAACCTTCACATGTGCTCCACTCTTCTCCCTGATTCTGCCAATCTTCCAGCCGCTCTTTCCAATAATGAATGTTACCTCGCGCTTGTTAAGCTCAATCAATGCAAACTCCTTCTTTTCGCTGAACATGCGATGGTGTGTCTCCTTAGTCATTGGCTCTTCCAGGTTTGCTCTCACTTGATCCAAACCTGTTTCTAACACTTCAATTGGCTTCAATGGAGGTCTTCCACAACTAGGCAGCTTTTGTGATGCAAGTGTCTGGTGGAATTTGTTGGGTTGAATGATGAGTTTGAGACAAAGGGCTTCGATCTCTGATGAGGTGAGTGTTGCGTGATAACCAGGGAGTAAACCGAAGGGTCTAGTTTTGACTTTTGTGGTCACTATACCCTTTTGGGTTGATTCGTTCGACGTGCAATGTGAGACCAATGTTTGCACTCTAAACGGAAGAGCACCTTTTCTATTCTTTTGGAGAAATAACAGAAGGAACTGGTTTGTCTGTTAGAATTGAGCTTTCGGGGGTAGGATTGGGCACTTACATTGTGCACAGCGCTTGATGGACCATCAACTCTCAAGTATATCTCACCAGAAGTTACACCTACCCTCTCAGCGTTCATGCTGAGGCGCTCCTTCGGGTTGTTGGGGCCAAACGGCGGATTGAGGACGAAGACGCCTGGTGCGTATACTGAGAGCGCCCTATGCAATGGATGTGCAGTTGTGAGAATCGCAAAGGATCCAATATCAGTAGATTGATCTGGTTGAGGCTTTTGCGTTTGGATCACCACTGACTCGTTTCTGTCAAGAAGAGAGATGCACTGGTCAGCCAAAGTTGGTTCTTGTGGTATGACGAAGCACATCGAGGGCTTTTGGTCACTATTTGGCATTGACAAAGTTAGCCGCTGGAAGTGTGAGGTGTTGCACTTTTAGTGGTGGCTGCCTTTTTTTATTTTGTTTTTAAGCGCCAACTGAATGTGTTGGTTCAAGCCGTTCTTTTGACACATTGAGGTTCAGATTGCGCAATTAGGAATTAGGACTTGGGAATTCGGACAATTTTCCAGTTTTTGGTATGAAAGTATGGCATTAGGAGACTACAATGCCATTCCCAAACTCCTCGCTAAAATAGTTTCTGATTGAGAACATCCATTTTTTCAACGTTGAACGTAGCTAGATCCTGAATGATGTACGTGTATACTATGGTCATCTGAACCCTAGATTTTCAGCCATCTGGATGACACATTAAGCTAGTTTGAAAATCTCACCAGACGAGACAACCAACAAACAAAACTTGTTCAAAATTAAAAAACGGTGACCAATACGTCCACGACCTTAAAAAGTCTGAAGTTTCAAGACAGCATCATGTCTGGTCCACAGAACCATCCCAGACAAGCACCTGAAGAACACCAGAGCAACTCAACACCAGTTATTCACCATGAAGACAGTCTTTTGAAAGCCACGCTAAAAGGAGTCGCACGCTCAAAGCTAGACGTTCATGTCACCAACAATGCTCGTACCTCAATGTCACAGCTTCAACTATCACAGCTAGCACTTCAGCAGAACTCCACAGAGGACGACATGGAAGACTTTGGTATGCGGGAGTTGAGAGACGGATACTTTGATCCCATCTACAACAAGCCAGACAACGTTCAAAATCATTACACAGACGATGATCGAACGAGAAAATTGAGATGGAAGTTCGACTATGATATAAAGGCTAAACTCAATGAGATATTATTGAAGTCCACCAAGAACTGGAAGATCTTGACCAAGTTTTGTTTAGCGTACATGATATCATTCATACTCTGTCTAATCGATAAGCCCGGGAATTGGTTTGGTGACTACCGCCTATTTATGCCAATTGCTACTCTTCTGCACCACCCTGTTCATCCGATTGGAACCCAAATAGAGATGACAATACAGGCTATTGTCGGACTTGCTTTAGGTTTGGGTTGGTCATCGTTAGCATTGTACATATCTGTTGCCACACAACCCACCAGAAATCACCAAGGTGGTATCCTAGCCGGCTCATTATTCATTGGACTTTTTTTCATGGGTTGGTTTAAAGGGTACTTCATCAGATTTTATTACATGTTTCTTGCAAGTGGTATTGCCTTGATCTTCTTATCATCATGCCTGGAGCTAAGTAACCCTGTCGTGAATTGGAAACTGAGTTGGGACGTTGGAATTCCATATTTATTTGGAGTCCTGATATCCTTGGCTGTGTCGTTGGTTTATTTTCCATATCTTGGTCCAAGAAAGATCATGACTGCAATCACCGATACGACAACCAGCATCAAAACTCTACTCATTACACTCACGAAGATGGATACACTTTCAAACAAGGATATTATTGTTGAACTCCAGACGGATGCTGTGTACCAAACATTGAGACTTTCTGAGAACTTCAGGGAGTTCCTCTCCACCTTCAAACTCTCCATTTTTGAACAAGATGACCTCAAACACATAAGAAATCACATTAACTTCATCATGGCTCCATTACGCGTTATACCCTGGGAAACAAGTCTCTTCTTCAAAGAAGTCACAGAAGAGACGGCCACAAGCACCACTAATACACACGGGGCTAACTCTAGAGTTATGTCAACCCTCGATTCTGGAATCGCCACTCCAATTCCTAAACATGGGACGCCAATGAACATACACTTACATCCGAAATTTGGTCAAGGTAAAGAATTCGTCTATGTGTCAATTATGAACGAGAGGTTTGCAGGACCAATGTACAGACTTTTACTACAAATGATTGAATGCATTGAAGACATTGAAGTGTGTCTCAGCACTTTTAAGAGTACCTCTAGTCCCGAGAAGAATAAAAAAGAGACACTTTACAAATTGGAAAAATCAGTAATTGAGCTGAAGAAGAAGATCTTTCAATTGGATGTTGCCTACAGAAAGTTTTCCAAGTCAGAGTACTTTTGCCGTGCACTCCTGGATCAAGAGCAAGTGATCAACATCTTCTTGTTCCTTCGTTACACAAGACAGGCATCTGTGGGTATCACTTCACTTTCTGATATTACTCTCAAGGCTTGTCGTAATGTGCACTCCTCCTACAGAGTTTCTTTGCCGAATTACCCATTGGAGAGATCACTAAGGAGATTATCAGAGAGGTGTCTTCGTGATCAAGGTGCAAACTCCATTTTCTATTATTTTGAGACTAAGATTGCTGTTGATGATGCCTTTGAGAGGATATACAACCTCAACACTTCTAGAAACAAGCAAACGCAAGGTCGTCATCACGACAGGATCAATGAAGGTGTCCAGGCGATTCGAGCCATCGATCATAATGATTTTAATTTCCACTCTACACCAAACCCATTTAGGTTCAAGCTATGGCAGTTGAGCAAGATCATTGTTGATTATCAGTCTAAGTACGCTTTCAAAGTGTCTTTTGTGGTGACTTTCCTTTCACTTCCAAGTTGGTTGAAGGTGTCCTGGAACTGGTACTACACTTATAATTGTTTCTGGTGCCCAGTACTCATTTACTACTTCTTGAGTCCACGAAATTCTGGGACTTGGTTTAACCTAAGATTCAGGATTGCCTGTTGGTTGTTGGGTTCATTTTGGGGATGGTTATCATCATACTCAGCTGCAAACAATGCAGTGGTGATTGCTGTATTTGCAGGAATATTTGTTGTGGTGTTCTCCTACTTCTTCTTGGTTGATCTACATCCAAGATCGAGTTTTGTTGGGTTATTGGCATTTACAATCATTTCTCTCAATACCCATGTCGGGGCGGATGACTCCAGAAGTGATATCTGGAAACATTCTTGGATCCTTTCCTTAGCTCTGCTGGTAGCATTGATTACTACTGTATTCACCAACTGGATTATATGGCCCTTTGTTGCAAGAAAAGAAATCTACAAGTCTTGTGCATCTTTACTATCACATATTGGGCAAAGTTATCAATCTGTTAGTGAGAGATACCTATATCGTGATGAAGATGATGACCCTACTGATTTGACTTTAGAGTTGGCCAACATCAGAGAAGTTAGAATGTCCCAGAATTGGATTGCCAACGAGGAGCTGTTGAAAAGAGCAAAGCAAGAACATGATATCACCCATACATTCAATGCAAAGGTCTTTACAGACCTATTGGAATCCTGTCATATCATGCTTGAGAAATTAATTGAGGCCAGAATGTCTGGTATCTATTTCCACATCTGGGACGAAGACAAGAACGAAGATGCCACCAAAAAACTGCTGACATTGAGAAGAGACTCTGTCTCTACAGTTATTTATCTCCTTTATGTCATTTCCAATGCCATTAGAACCAAGACGAAGATTCCAAGGTACCTTCCATCAGCCATCGCAGCCAGAAGGAAGCTTTATGATCTAATTAGTGAAATCGAATTAGCCAGCAAAGACAACAATGACCCTCAACAGAATATTCTTGACCAATTGAGAGAGAAACTAACCAGGGTTCAAAATAATAATGACGAGAAAGAGGATGAGCTAAGGGATGAGAAGTCACACATGAAGATGCACTGGAGAGAGGTACATGGGATGGCATTTGCGAGAGCATTCACTGCCATTACTGAACAAGTCGAGAGGATCGTGACGCTTTCCAAGGAACTTTTGGGGGAAGAGGAGATTTTGGGTTAAATAACGGGATGCTTTATAGAGTTTTAATGTAGTAGGGTCATGAGTTTGTAACATTCGACTGATGTCTATTCTCGATCATTCATCATACCAAAGCGGATCATAAGATACTGATTGATCCTGAACCTCATTAATTCCTAATGTACACACTCTGCACTACCCACCATAGTTCAAGACGATAGTAACCATGAGTTCTCCCTCAATCAAAACACCACCTGCATAACCAGTATGCGTCTTTTATCCCGATTTCAAGTTCTTAGTTGTTGAAGTGATGGTATGATAGACCATGATGAGCACAAACGTAGAGATACCAAAGAATATGGCAATCTGATTCAGTTGGTCGTCGGTAATCATGATGTGGATGTACGATAGTTGTAGGTTTGTATGGACGACAGTGTTTTGTTGGCGATGTGTCTTTTTGGAAAACCAAGACAAGAACACCCGGACACCATTAAAATCATCACCATGTGCTGAATAAAATGTTGTTACTTTTGATCTTTCCCGTACCAACGAATCAACAGATTACAAAAGGAACTGTAAATGCGTCCCAACAATTTAGAAGACTACCTTTTCATTAAGCTCATGCAGAGTCAAACGTTTCACAGATTTGTGCGCAGCATTTATTACAAGGTCAATGGAATTGATCCAAGAACAATCAACCAACATCAAGCCGGTCCAAGATTTCCAGCTGCTGATCCTCTCTTTCAACCCACCCCTGCACAGAAGTTCAAGGCATTCAGACTGATGTTTTACGATGAGATGCGTGCCTCTTTTGGGCTCGCAAGAAAGTACGAGAAGTAATGTCATCACTACAGCACAATTGTTCAAAGGAACTAATGTTCATTAATGAAAGGTGTACACAATCACAACTTAAATCAAAAACTATAACACGCCAATCTGCAAGAGCAAATTAAAGGGAGAGAAATCAAAAGCAAAACAAAACAAAACACAAAAAACACAAAAACAACTTCTTCTTATCTCTTAAATCCTTCTCGGATTGAAAGCCAACGATTTCCTGTTGGCCTTGCGGAACTCCTTCTTGTTAACCATACCCACATCATCTTGTAAGGCAATAATGACATTCTTATCAGTGCCAAACTTGAAGTTATCTGCAACAACGTTCGATGAGTAACGCTTGATTAGGTATGGTTCTGAATCACCACGCAAGATCTTGTTCAATGACCAGGTGATAGCGTATGGACCGGAAGAGGAAACAATTGTCTGCTCCTTGGTATCCAAACCGATGTTGAAATGAGCCTTAGAAAAGTCCAAAGATTTCTGAGTAGAGGCCTTGATAAATGCCACGTGCTCTGGGGAGATCTTCAACATTCTTGTCTTTGGCGTTTGGTCTTTACCAAACGATTTCTGGAAACCAAGCTTACCGGCATTAGCACCTTCCTTAATAGTTAAATCAATGAGCATCAAATAGGTCTTACAAGTAGCCAACAGCCACTTACCATCGGCAGACACTTCAAGGTGTTTGATTGGATCACCAATGGCTGGAATGAGGGACTTGGCTCTGATGCCCAACTTGTCATACAATCTGATATCACCCTTGTTTGAACCCACGGCAATGTAACCACTCTCTGTGGTACCAAAAGAGCGGAAGTCATTCTTTGTTGCATATTGCTTGTACTGGTCTTCTACAAGTTTATCCCCACTCAATCTTGGATCCAATTTGAAGAGGCCCTTGTCAGAGATACCTAAAAAGGTCTGTTCACCAGTCATTTGGTTAAATTTAGCACCCGGTCCAAATTCAACCACGTTCAAATCATCCTTGACCTTCCACTTGTCAACAATTTTACCCTTCTGCAAATCCATTCTGTAAAGCTTATCCTTGTCATTATCACCCTGCATGACAAGCGAGCTATCTTCGATATGAAGCATCATCTTGGATGGATTGAAAGACTTTCCATTGATAGACAAATTCTCAATAGCAGTTGCAAATTCCAAATCATCATCCTCTGTAGTTTTGAAGACACCGATACGATTATCTCTAGTCACATATGATCTATCATTCTTGTAGGAGATGGTCAAATTCTTGTTCTTGGATGTCTTGTAGAAGCTCTTCTTTCCTTCTTCCTCATTATCATCATCCTCAGAGTCACTGAAAGCTTTCTTGTGTACACCGGTACGCAAGTTGGTGTATTTTGTGCTCTCTTCTTTCTCTTCTTCATCTTCAGCTTCGGACTCAGTTTCGCTTTCATCAGAATCTTTGAAGAACAAGTCACTAGAACCCTCCTCCTTTTGAACTGCATTGTAGGTATTCAAGATGTACTTTCTGTCACTCTCTTCAGCCTTTGCCCATTTGGATCTATTTGAGTTTTCCCAATTAGCTCTTGTGAATGCCTCTTTAAAATGAGTGTACGTCTCACCAGCAACAAACTTCAAGAGCAGGGAGAAAGCGCCCTTCTCACTAGGATAGGCAAAAATGAATGATTGGATACTGTCATCAAAGTATGGGTCCAGTTCGGAGGTGATATATGTACCCAACTTCAGGTCACCGCCACTGATGGACAACCAATAATCCCAGTTGGATAAGTTCAGAATAGTCACTTCAGCAGTAGGAGTCTGTAGGACAAACACACCAGCAGCAGGATCATACAGTCTGAGTTCAGCCTCAACTTTGCATATCTCATCTCCTTTTACCAAAGATTCGTTCTTCTCTGGTAATTGTTGCTTAATATTATCAGAAGCATCCTCAAACACATCTTCTTCTTCTTCTTCTTCTTCTTGATCTTCTTCAATCTTTCTAATCAGACTGTTCACACTGTCAGTGAGGTCATCAGGATTCTCCACCTCAGGATCAACGATGAATTCGTCCAATTGAGCGGCAGTGACACCCGCGCTCGATCTATGATATTCTCTCTCGAAACAACAGGAGTATATCGTCTGCATGAACTGATCCACGTCTGAATCTTTCACAGCCGCATCAACAACAAACTCAAACGACTCCCCATCATCACCTTCAGTGTTCTTCCAAGACACAATAGTATCACCTTCCCTATAAAGCTTCTGCACCTTGATGGCCTTATCAATCAAGCTCATTCTCTCGTCCTTGAACTCATCCGCCTCATCCTCATCCTCGTCATCGTCACCCCTTAGAAGCTCTTCACCCTCAGCAAATGCACGCTGAATGACAAGGACGTAGTTATGTGGAGCACTCGTCTCACGGATTGAGGCAACGGCATCGGTGTATAGGCACTCGCTTGCTGATTTGGGGGAACCAGGGGCGCGCTTGAGAAATAACTGGCCCGAAGGGATGATAGAGAGGTCATCCTTTGGAGTGTAGCCAAGGAACTTTTTGAGGAAGTTCATGAGGTAGGGCAACAACTGGATGTGAGGGTGATGCTAGTTGGTACTTGTGTTTTGATGGCAAATTTTTCTGAGATGTCACTTTTGAATCAAAACATAAACAATTTCCGGATTGGGAGCACCGAGGGAATATTAAGCACGTGAGGTCAAGTGACTGATCGGAAGTATTGCAGATTTTCTTTGCCGCCAGAGAAAGTTTTGGAGTGAGACCTTTCAAAGGCCATAACCTCTTGAGCTGGTTGGTGTTCGGTTGCTTGACTTGATTGTGCTAAGATCTCAAATCTTTTGATGTTGTCAGTATCATGCAGACTACCCGTCAGGTATAGTCTAGGAAGGTCACTGGTGCTCCAAAGCCGAGGATTTAGCCACACAAGAACTTTTTTCATCAAGGAAGATCAAGTGATGCTCTCTCCCAAAAAGCTGAATAAACCTAAGACTCTTGAAGAATTGCATCAGATATCCAAAGAAAAGGAGATAATGGAATTTTCAAAACCAAAAACTGAACCTAAAACATCAACTCAATCCACTAAGCCCCTTGATGTCATTACAACAGGTCCCAAGATCCCAGAGAACTGGAGAAAGATGAAATCTCTACCTGAATGGAAGAGACAAAAGTTTGCCTTGATAGAGAAGTTTCAAGGTCAAAAATGGAACCCAATGAAGAAGTTGTCGAGAGAAGACATGAAATCTGTAAAGATCCTAAAACAGACGATGCCTGAGTTGAGCAATACAGATCTATCACAACACTTCCAAGTATCTCCAGAAGCTATCAGAAGAATTGTGAAATCAAGCTGGAAGCCTACCTTGGATGAAGAGGAAGATGTTTTTGAGAGATGGAAACAGAGAGGTGAGAAGATCAAACTTCAAATGAAGGAAACGGATATCAAGAATGGAAAGACGCCCAAGGTTGTGATATCTTCAGGAAAGGACTACGACCGTGTCAAATACTCCAGAGATGGTGATTTATCTGTCAATTATGAAGGAAAGAAGGTAAATGAGTATGGAGCGAATGATAGAGTGAGGCGCCTTAATAACTCAAACAAGCTTCGAAAAATGAAGTTTTGACATAGCATGCATGACATAGAGAAACACTGTACATACAATTTAATGGCCTAATGACTTGTAAAAAGATGCGCAATTGTATCCTTGTTTTAAATCTGTCCACTCAAGTACCAGCCCTTTATCGTTCTAATCTCTTTCTTGAAGTCTGCACTGGAGGAGACACCAGCCATCTGTCTGCCAGCTTTGAATAGAGTCGCGTATCTATAGCCATCAATGGTACCTTGGAACTTTTTCAATTGGAAAACGAATGGATTGATCTGGTCAACGTCGCAGCAGTACCTGTTGTAATGCTCTAGCGATTCCTTCAGTTTCGCTAGCTTATCTCTCACCAAGTTTCTCTCATTACCGTCAGCGTCAACCTGGTCCTCAAATGTGACACCGTACTTCAGTGTCTGACGAAGATCCTTCTCTCTGCGTTGCGTGTCTTCTTGCTCACTCACTGTCTGAGTCACGGCCTCAGAATACAATCTGCCATTTCTCTTGACGGCCACAACTGGCAAGCCCTTCTTCAACGCCAGCATGTTAAGGAGCTGTCTAGCCCTACCAAGAGCATACTGGATGTATTGAGAGCGTCTCTCGTACTGCACTTCAAGCAGTGGCTGGACAATAAGGATGGAAAGGATGTAGAGGATGGTGACCCCCGCAGCGGACTTGTAGAGAAGGGAACTGATGAACTTTAGGGCAGGTGGAACAGCGACTTTGGTTCGTGGTGATCTAGTAACGAGTTGATCATCCTCAGGGAAGGTGATGTCCTGAACATTCATTTTTTTTATGCTATGTCAGTGATTAATATTCAACCTCTTCATTTGTGGTAGGGAATTGTTCGGCAAAATTTGGGCTCTCTGTTTTCTCGGGACAAGATAAAATGGGTCTACATAGTGCTTGGAACAAGAGTTTCAGTACATGAGCTCAGTCTGGGTTTACATAAAAATGCTTGGTTGACCACCTCGAGAACACCTTTTCTACCTCTTCACTTTCTTCCCTCTAGCTGTCTCTTCTGTACCAGCCGGGCTATCTGCAAGGCTCTTTGGGGAGAGATCTGCACCAACAGTAGACTTTCTTCTTCTTCTCTTGTTCAGTGTTGATTGAGACAAGTCCAAATTAGTTGAGGCCTTGGTCCCACGCGACCCACCAACTGGAGAATCCTTACTTGAGCCAGACGACGTTGCTGGCGAATTCTTCGTTGCTCCAGTGGATGGCTTGGAAACTACACCAGAGGAAGCGGCGTTCTTTTTACTCTTCTTGTCATCCTTCTTGGTGTAGTACTTTGCAACATATGCCTCCAAAGAAGTCAAGGGACCTGCTTGATCATTGTGCGAATACAGCATCAAGGATGTGAGGTGTGACATCACGTCAGAGACCTGCATCACACGCATGACACTCTCCTGTAGTCCAAAGTTTGACATTGAATGGAACACCTCATAGTTTGATCTAACCTTCTGTAGCAACTCTAACTTCTTGTCATTCTTCTCCTTATTGGTTGAACCGGTGTCCTCCTCAGGATTCTCGTCCTCTTGGGAAAGGAATTCTGAAAACATGTCTTTCATCTTCTCCTCGTCACCCAAGAACTTCTCCAGTCCAGGCCATTCAACACCAGGAACAAACACATGAGTCTGAAAATCAAGCCAATCCAGCTTCAGACTCTGATTCAGGATACCTTTAATATTACCATGAATATTCACATATGATCCATCAGAATAATGGTGTGTGAAGCAACATCTTGGACTTTCTAGGTATGTCAACCCGTTTGCCAAAACTTGAGTTCTCAGCATCCCTGGATGTATCTCAATCCTCGTCACGCCAGACTGAATAATGGAGTAAAAAAAGCTAGGGATGATAGGCACTCCAAACTGAAACTGCCTTGACTCAGTACCACTCTTGACAGAGTATCTCATGCTTCCAATCTCGGAGAAGTAGTCTGTCATGATCTTCTTCCAATACGCAATATTCTTAACATTGTCTGACCGTACACCAATCAGCTCACAGAAGTCTAGGAATTTCAAAGTAGCAAGGTTAGACATCTGTTTTCTGAAGTTTAAAGCATTCATGGTGTTCGCATTGAATTGGGCTGCATTAATTGGGGATACAGTGGCAGCTCCTTGGGATGGTCTCATTGTAGAGCCAATAACACCCGCACCATTTCCATTAGGAGGACCATTCCTAGGAAACCTTCCGCCTTTGGCTGAATTGGGCTGAGATGGAGGTTGAGAACCGGGTATCACACTGCTAACGGTGTTATTTGCACCAGGTGTGAGTGCCGGCTTGCTCGTTGGCGTCAGGGCAGGGGTTTGTCCCACACCAGGTGATCTTCCTTGACTTCCCGGAGGTGCCATTCCAGCTGCGTCATTGCTGGTGCTTCCGCTAAACATCTGCGTTGGTTGTTGTGAAGGCTGTGATTGTGTCTGTTGTAATGATTGTGGTGGTGCGGGTTGGTTAGTGGTCAGGGGTGATAGTTGTGAAATGCTCGATCGCTGACCTGTTGGGCCAGGGAACGGTGGGTTGGTTAGTGGTCGCTGGACTTGTGGCTGTTGCTGTTGTGGTTGTATCATTGGCTGGAACTGTCCAGTGTAGACAGGTGCTTGTTGGAAACCTTGTTGTTGTGGTTGAGACTGTTGTGGTTGTTGAAACTGCTGGCTTTGACTCTGCGGAATCATCACTTGGCCCATCTGGCCGTGCATCTGTTGGCCTGCAACAAACTGTTGCATGGATTTCTGGCCCATCTGTGGTTGTGATTGTTGTGGTAAATGCTGAGGCTGTTGTGCCTGGGCCATCGCTGGAGGTCCGCCTGACTGGCGGTCTTTCATGAGTACCTGACCTCTGTTGTGCTGGGCTTGTGCTTGTGCTTGTGCTTGTGCTTGTACCTGAGCCTGTACTTGGGCCTGGGCTTGGAGGTTAGCATACTGCTGTTGCGCTTGCAGTGCCGCTAGCTGCTGTGGATGCATGTTCTGCGGGAGATAGTTCATTGGGTTCATCCGTGATGCGAATGGCTGTAGATGACGCGCGAAAGTGGTGGTAGTAGTAGTAGGAGTAGCCGTAGATGAAGAAGCTAGTTTACGTGTGTGATGACTAAAAATTAACGAGGTGAGGAGAAGAAGCACGATCTTATTAAAGCGCCGGTTTTCAACTTGAGACCATTTCCACGTCAAAATTGGCTGGCAGGTCGAGAAAAAAGAAAGGTTGAGATTTTCGCGGTTTTTGTATGTGTTCCGCAAAAAAAAAATAACAAAAACTTACGAAATGGATTCTGAGTTCGATTCGTTCCGGGAGCGTCTATTTTAGCAATGCCTCAGGAATTCTGAGTCTCTCACCGTCTCTCTGGCTGACCCAAGTTATCAGGGCAGGATGACTGATCTGTGGTCTTCTTGGTCTTTCTCTCATATCACTCACATCTTCAGACTCCTGTCTTCTTGTCCCTGTCTTGACAGCCCTTCTCTTCAGCAATTTGTCAATTGTCTCCCTTTTCTCTTCATCAAGCTTTTTCTCCAACATGTTCTTTCTCTTTCTAGCCGTTTCAGCCCTTCTTAATTCCGTCTCCTCAGCGGTGAGTTCTTTCCTTTTAGAGGCCTTGTTTGACAATGAAACCAATTCTGTCTCAGGTGTGTTATCAAGCAATCTCGCGCGCTGCCTTTCGGTCATCTTGGACAAGTCTGGTGTGGTTTCCTCTTCATCAGATGTGCTCAATCCTTCATCATCAAGTGCAGGCGTAGGAATGATATCACCATCATCGTCCTCATACTCGTCAAAGTCAAAGTCATCCTCGTCTTCATTGTACTTTGGGGCGGACTTGGTTGCCCTTTTCGACCCATTGAATTTTATCTTCTTAGACGGAGGTTGAACTGTCACATTAGGAGGGGCTCTGGTTCTAGGATTGGTAATAACTTCCTCTTCATCCTCGTCTTCCTCTTCTTGTTCCAGTCCTTCACCCTCCTCTAGGTCTTCATCATCATATTCCTTCACGGCTTTCGCATTAGTCTTCGCACTTCTAGCGGGTCTTTTGCTCACAACAGTCTGTGATAATGGAGACGGCTTCTTCAGTTTGAGCTTGACACGAATCCCTTGCTTCTTTTTGTGTTGAGGTGGAGGTACTGGGGCTGGTGATTCATCATACTCATCATCATCCTCATCTGATATCTGTGGATGTTCATAATCTGAGATTTCCTCTTCTGACTGCTCAGAATAGTTGTCGATATCACTGAGATCGGATTCGGAGGACATGTCTGTACTGTTGTGGCTTGGATTTGGATCCAAATGTATGTTATTTTTACTGTTGGTGCATTTGGGACGTTGTTCTCAGGATCATTTCATCCAGTTACCCGGCTGATAAAGACTTCTGATTTGACCGTGAGAAAATGGCGGAACACAGTCCCAAAACAAACCTCGAAGCAGCCACTCCAAAACATCTCCAAAATAATGGGACGTCCTAAGTCTGATAACCGAGGAGTGCAATCATTTTCCAGCAACAAAACTGCACCTCTGAAATGCACTCGGTGTCGGGTGAAAAGAACAGATGAGACTCCAGAGGAGCTGACCAAATTCAGGACTTGTATCAGGTGTCGAAACAAGAGAAAAGTGGTGCGCAAAGGGGTGGACTTAGACTTACCCAACACATACACTGACTATGCTGAATTCCTTGCACAGATCAAGAACAACTCACACACTGAAGTCCTGGGCTTTCGCTATGTATCTCCTTCTCCCCCTGACTTGTTCAAGAGATATGACCAGCTGGATTCTGCCACATATCAACAGATTTCGAAACAGCTAGTGGATGAATACATTGTGCCACTGATGACGGTAACAGGGTACAGATTTGTGATTCGCGACTACCATAAGGGAGGACGGAAGAGCTCGAGAGTTAACTTCACCTTTATCTGTTCACAAGACAAGGGCCAACAGAGAAAGACGAGATCAACGCCTCAAAATGGATCATATGAGAACAGTACAGGTCAAGATCTAGGGCTAAGAGCTCCTGAAACTAAAGGAAGACTGAAAGTGGAGCAATGTGATTCTAAGATCACACTTTCTTATGACTTGGGTGAAGGCATGGTTGTCCTAGCATTCAATCACAAGGCCCATGAACCATACAACTGGCGCAGACATAACCACGACAACATTGCGCAATATCCAGGCGAGCGGTTTGAACAGCCAAAATCAGATGTTTACACATCCTCGAACCACTTAGTCCACTCACAACAAGAACAGCAACAACAAATACAACAACAGCAACAGCTAAAACAACAGCAGTACATTCCGCAACCAATAATGCCATTCACACAACATTTCCCAACTTCTGTGTCTTCTGTCCCGGTTGCCACGCAGTACTTTCCTTCCAACGTCCCAGCGTCCCAGATTCCAGAACTGCTGAAGGCTGGCTTCAGTCTAGAGGAACAGAGGGATCACGATGCTGCAGCACAGATCATAGCCGTGGCTCAGAGCTCAGTTTATCATGATAAAAGGGATGGTGTAGTACAGGAGGAGAGACAACCTGATATTGATCGAGAGTTGATGAATTTGGGTGGTGGCAGTCACTGAATCATTAGAAGAACCCATTGAATGTCTTGATTTCGATGAAAATACAATCAATTTCAAATCAGAGAAACTCCTACTGTAGCGACATTCTTTCAAAGTTCTTCAGGTTTTTTTGTTCTAAATGCACCTTGATCTGTCATTTCCACACGGCTACTAAAAAGGTGTCACACCAGAAAAAAAAAACAGGCAGTGGCGAAACAAAACCAATTCAATTTCTCCAGCAATAACACCAGCATAATGTCGTCCGCCCCAGCTGGTCACGCCCAATTGCTATATGCTAAGTCAAAGGTTTGTGTGCACCCAACCAAATCCTCGCGTGACAATGTCCCTGGGTTTTTATACCTTATCAAGGAGTCTGCCCTCCAAGCAGAGACGGAGATTCTCTTTGGCTGGTGTGCAGAAAGCGTCCTAGAGCCCGATCAACTGGAAGTGTTGCAGCAAGTGGACATGAACACGCCTGATGCTGACACTCCACGCTATGTGAGACGCTTGCCACATTACGGATCATTTTCATTTGCTGTTATGATTGCGGAGTTGTACTCTTTCCAGTTTAGACCCCCAACACTCGGCTGGTGGCATGGATCCATCATCATCAATACCAAGAGTGCAAGTGATAGACTCCCTGTTTTGTTCTTCCATGATGACGAATCCCCATCCACCGTTGCTGAGCTCAATAACAAAACCAAGCAGTTTGAGATCTTCACTGATGAGAATGAGCTCTTTTGGGGTGGTTTGCAATTCATGGCTGCCTTTAAGCAATTCACACGTCTGGAACGCACCACACTTGAGCGCAGTATTTTCCTTGTGAATCCAACTATTGAGGACCTCAACAACTTCAGTCCCTCCAATGCCCTTGACTCTTCGAAATCCACCACCGAAAACAGTATCAACAAGGCATTTACCAAGGAAAGTTTCAACAAATTCATGACTGACGCGAAATGGAACCTTCTCGACTCCTTCGCCAAACTCACTACTTTCACCAAGAAGCACCTTGAGCAAATCCCACTTGACAACACCCCTATTCATGCCCTATTATCCAACCCTGAGGTGAGCAAGATCAATGATGAGTTTGACACTGCCAGAGTATATATTGCCAAATGGGCCATGGGTGTGCAGGAGGAGGCCCAGCGGAATCGTGAGCGTATGATGCTGGATCAAGGTGCACGAGACTTTTTGGAGAAGGAGTTGGGTATTGGGTTTGACAAGTTGCTTCCTGAGGAGATCCAGGCTGCACATGAGCGGAGGGAAGTCTCTGAGAAGGAATGGCGCTCAATGTTTGACTCCACTGGGAGATTGAGAATCACTGTCAACGAAGTCAAGACCAGAGTGTTTCATGGTGGCTGTGAAGATACCATTCGGAGAGAGGTTTGGTTGTTTTTACTTGGTGTGTATCCTTGGGATTCATCCACCGATGAGAGACACGATTTAAGATTGGTTCTGGATAGTGACTACGAGAGGCTGAATGCAAGATGGAAAGTTGATGAGGAACTGCAGAAGGAGACTGATGAATACTTTAAGGACCAGTTGTTCCGTATCGACAAGGACATTCAACGCACAGATCGTCATTTGCCTTTGTTTCAGAGATCTTGCGAGGAGGAACAAGGTGAAGGTTCAGAGAATCTCATTGTCTATAATGTGAACCTCATCCAGATGCGAGAGGTGCTCATCACTTTCAATGAACTCAACAAGTGTCTCGGATATGTCCAAGGAATGAATGACCTGCTTGCTCCAATATATATTCAAATCCATGGTGGGTCCAACTCACAGAATTGCCTTGTGGGTCGCAATGGTGGATCTACTGGACTGGTGTTCTGGGCATTTGTCAAGATGATGGATAGAATGGAGAGAAATTTCTTACACGATCAGAGTGGAATGAAGGATCAGATGACAACACTGAACGAGTTGGTACAGTTTATGTTGCCAAAGTTGTATGTGCACCTGGACAAGTGTGATTCTGGGAACCTGTTTTTCTTTTTCAGAATGTTGCTTGTCTGGTACAAGCGTGAATTCCCACTGAGTGATATTTATCAATTGTGGGAGGTGCTCTGGACAGACTTCTACTCGTCCCAATTCCATCTGTTTGTGGCTCTGGCAATCTTGCAGAAGAATGAAAAGATCATTGTGTCACATTTAACTCAGTTTGATGAGGTTTTGAAGTATGTGAATGACTTGTCAATGACGTATGACTTGAAGGATTTGCTTACAAGAGCGGAGCTTCTGTTTTTGAAGTTCAGAAAGGCAGTGGAAGTCATTGATCGTGGTGCGAAGCCTGATGGGCTAAGTCCCATCAGTGACAACTTGAGAGGGTTGTTAAGTAAAGAACTGGTTATCCAGAAGGAGACTGAGAGACATGAAGGCTGATTGGTAATATGTGGTACTTTTATGCTGACCTGAATACTGTAAAGATGTTTCAAGCTTAGTATGAATCATGCGGTATTGAGTGATGAGTGATGTTGCAGACATTTGATGCCTAACAGAGTGATACCAGGGAATTTGTCAAAGATTGATATCTTCCACTCTTTAGCTGTCGTTCAGGCATCTTTATCAATTGGCAATAGGTGTATGAGATATTGTAGGCGTACCCGTGAGGAAGAGAGATCATTGTGCTTTCTGTTTTTGTCATACTTTCCTAATCTTTTATTTTCTGATGAAGATTTTCGAACACACTTCTGAGACTTCTCCTACACTTGGTAAAGCAGACATACTGTATCATTATAGAAATCAACACGTCATCATTCAAGCAACTTCTAGTGGTACAGATCGGTCTGGAGCATCAAAAATTTCAGAAGCCAGCATTGACTTGGGTGAGGTCCTCGACCCAGCGCAAGTTGATCTCGCTGGCTTCAGGCTGTAATTGAAAGAACAGCATAGCATTTGCGCCATGTACATGTATAGCTCTCCACTGATTATCATTAAAAACAATAGAGTACTTTGTCAAAAATATCAGT